>JAXGGA010000525.1:0-216240 GCA_038373865.1 Uloborus plumipes | reverse complement strand
TGGGACAAAATGAAATAGTTCATTTCGTCTGCTTATGCATTCATGTACTAAATTACGAATGTATTTCTTCATTTATTAATTTATTCATTCTTTTATTTATTAATTCACTTATTTATTCATTCAATCATTTATTTGTTATTCATTCTCTATTTTGCTCACTCATTTCTTTTTCTCATGTATTAATTCATTTATTTGGTTGCATATTTATTTATTCGGTTATTTTTTCATTAATAATTCCTTTATTTGTTTATTTACGCATTTATTTAATGAAAATTCCTGTAACTCATCAAATAGATAATGTTTCATGACAAAAATATTGTATTTTTCACTTTGCAAAATTTTTTTTTTTTTTTTGAGGTGCAAATTTCCACATTTTTTTTTGAAGAGGCAAAATAACTGTTAAGAACGAAAAATAACGTTTCAACGATAGTTGTATTACAAAATACATTATTCCACTTTTATGTACACTGATTTTCAGAACAAATTTCCAAGTTGTTCATTTTGAAACAGGTATGTTATCTTATTTCACTTTGTCCCCTGCCGATAGTTCAAACACAGCGGTCTCTACCCCAGCAGGAGTCTCTGAAACAGTTCTGAAGCGAAATTCACGAAGGGAATCTTCCGTCCTGGGGATTGAATCAGTTACCAGGGCTCATGTATTTGCGACTTAGATTCAATCCCTAGGACTGAGGAATCCTTTCGTGGATTTCGCTTCAGAGCTGTTTCAGAGACTCCTGCGATGGTAGAGACTGCTGCATTCGAACTATCGGCAGGACATACGCTGTTAGTGTGATGCCCTACGACTTGCACATTGTTGGGAACGACTTATATCTGTACGTCAGAACCAGAACGTCGTAAGTCCAAAAATGGTGATATTTACTATATTACTGCATTGTATATAGAGTCTTACTCCGCATCGACCCATGAGAACGTTATTCTATAAAAGAAATTCCTTCACGATTATTCAGCAGCCTTAAAAGAGCGTGAGTCCCATCCATAGCATGCAATTGACAATCGTTTTCGCCCTCCGCTGAAAAGTTACGAAAATAGACTTACGTTAGTCTGGTTCTAAGGTACATGTATTATATATAATATGCTGGTGAGTATATGGAAGCACAGTAAATCTTCGTGGCAAGTATCACTTTTGTATTAAGTGTAAATAAATAATTGCCACTTTTAAAGTTCCACTTTAAAGGTGTCTACCCTTATTTTAATCCGTCTACTCTGGCACATAACTATTAGCAATAGTGAAAACTAGGGAACTACTGAAAGTGTTTTTCCCCCTTCTCACAAATATGCGTATGCTTATATTGCTGTTTATTACTTTATTTCAGCTCTCCGACTGTGGGATGCCATTAGAAGAAATGCCGAATAAAGTTTGTGAAGCTTTGTACCTTTTTCTGCAAGGATTAGGATATGGTAACTTTCCTTAGGTCCTTCTATGATGCTCTAACATTATACACATTTGAGTTTTCTTTCTTTATTTCCTTCTTGCTTATCTTAAAAACTATGCTTGCATTTTATATACACTTATAAAAATATTTTTATAAGCACATACATTTATAAACTGAAACTGAGTGTATATTGTGAACTTGAAAAAAAAAAGGTTGAAATAAATCAGGGACAAAAAATTATAATAAATTAAACTCTGAACTAATATGCAAATAACTTACGAAGAAAAGCTGCAGCTCCGAAAGTTCCGAAAGTTCAATTCTTTTCCTAATCCGATATAACTTACGTTGCGTATTTTCCGTATTAAAATAGCAGTATTCAATTTTACCTCTTGGTGAAGAATTTTAATGAGGATACCACCCCACTGTTATTATATTTTGCACACAAAATGAATTTATCTTATATTTCACTTTGAGTAAAAAACGCAGCTGCGTTAAAGATTTTAATGAAATGGAAATCGAAACGATGTGTAAGCTTAAACAAATAACTTCTATCTTCAATTTGATCATTGTAATTTTAAAAGCTTTTAGACTCTTATCGGAATCTAAAACTTATCCCTGAATAATTCTGAAGTTATGTGATAAATTTCTGCGAGCATATACAAAGCAACAGTAAATTCAGTCAATGAAGGGTTTTATCTTTTTCAAACGAACAGTAGGCCCTGATCGACTAAATAAACGTTTTAGCAGAATGAAGCACTGCTCTACTGAAGTTTACGCTAATGCATAAGATTTTAATTGAAAAAAATCTTAGAGATTAAAATAGAGGTTCGATATCCGGAAGGCCTATATGAATCTGCAGCCGTTATTTTTTTAATGCAAAAATGAAGAAACAATAATTAGGACCCCCCCCCGAATCAGGGGTGATACTAATAAAATGAACTAATAAATTAGTGACTTTTAAACTCTATTGTACTCTATTTACCAATTAATTTTTTTTCATGTGATTAGTGCACTTACATTGAGCTGATATTGTGCATAATTGGAAAGAAATTTTAATATTTTCTTCACTGAATGCAAATAATAATAATAATAATAATGATAATTAATAATAATAACAATAATAGTAGTCATAATAATGATAATAATAACAATGATGATAATACTAATAATAATAATAATAATACACTAATAATAATAGCAATAATTACCGTAACAACGATGAAAGCGCAGGTTTGCTCTGATTTTTAAAAACTAAATAAATTTGTTCGATACCGTGAACTCGTTTTTTATTTCTGAAATTGTGTTTTAAAAAACAAAATTTCAGAAATAAAAAACAATAAAACCAAACTTATGCAGTTATACCACAATTGAATACTTGTTCTTGCATAACTATTTTTCTGTTTTTTAATGCTGGCTTTGATGAAATATCCATTTGTAAATTTATTTGTTTTTAACTTTTCAGCTGTAAACCAATACCGAAGACGATCCTCTGCTGCCTCTACAAGCAACGAAGGTAATGCTGAGATAATGTCGTAAATAACATTACTGATCATCTGTACAGTTACTCGAAGATTTGAGGTTTACTTAATTAAAAATATTAAAAGGAAATAAACGCTTATATACTGAAAACTGATCACGGAAATGTTTTAAGAACCAAGAAACATTTCGATAAGATGGAGTAGAAGACTGGTACATTTACGTTTAGCGATTTTTTAACTTTCCATCTTGGCAAAAAAAAAAAAATATATGTCGTTTACGTGGCCACCATGTTTGCTCTCCGATCTCCAACTCTTATTGCGGTTTAATTCAATTGTTGTACTATTATACACTATCTGTACTAACGGTACTGGCCTGCCAATAAATTAAAGGAACCCCTGAATTCATGAAAATCTCTCTCCGACTAAAGTAAAAAAAAAAATCATTGTCTTTATTCAAAAACGTGTAGTACGGCTTCTCTACTTCCTTTTCCGCAGTAAAGGAAGTATTGTGATCGCGAAAAAAAATCACTCAAATTTGGGTCTAAATTTTGATTTTGCAAACCCCCGAATGAATGTTGAGTAGTTTTTTTGACCTGTTAGCATATGTACCTACCAACATATAACTAGCCGAAAATTTTTTTTCAACCACCCCCGAGCTACTTACGACGAGTTTTCTCGTGACGTCTGTATGTGCTTATGTATGTCGCATAACTCAAAAATTATATGCCGTAGAAGCTTCTACTTCGGTATGTAGGCTCTGACTTAAAAAGTAAGTGTATTCCGTGTAGTAAAAATTGTCCATAAAAGAATAAAAATCCTCACTTCCCGGAAGAGAAAATATAATTTAATGTTAAAATCGTTCTACAATTGATAAAGAATGTAAATCCCCCTCTGGTCTGATAAATAAAATAATTTAATTGAAAAGGCAATAAACCTAAAACAAATGAAAATCGCTCCCTCACACCCCCCTCTCGTGGTAGAAAACATGATTTCATTAAATAGCGCATTAAATCCGTAACAGTACGAAACTGTATCCTCCCTCCCTCCTCATTGAAAAAGAAAATTAAGTTGAAAACGAAATACGAATGCAAAACAAAAATCTCGCATCACCTTTAGTCACAAAACTTTTTTACTGGCCATTAATAAGAAAAAACCATGGAGAAAACTAGATTCCCAAGTATAAGGAAATGAAGAGGTACTTAACCCTCGTGGGTCCCTCCCATTTCGGTTACACTCAAGATCCTTGGGGTCATAAACGACCCCAATGCTTCCTTTAATTAATTTATTATGATTATTGAATGTTACATGCATTATTTAAGTTCACACACTTTTTAATGCTAAAAAAATAAAAATAAAAAAACACAATCAAAGTAAAATTAAGTTTATGCATTAAAAATTACAATTTTAGAGCAAAACTTACAATAACTGTAGATTTATTTACAACTGTTACAGACCTGAAAAAACATGATTTTTTGCAAGTGAATTTCAAACACTTATGACATTTTTCGATGCATTTTCTGTCCAGTTCTCCTGGACAAAAGTTTCAACGTCCTCTTTTTTTGGCATTCTGGGGAAGTGACCCCAAGGGTCTTGTGTGCAAAAAATGCAATTCGGGAAAAATAAAACACAATAATAGCATTCTTTTGAATAGAAAACTAGAAGAATAAAAGCCAAAAAATGACATTAAAAACAAATGGTTGATTAACAAGACATATTAAACAGAAATTGCATTGGGGTCACATATGACCCCAAGGAACCCACGAGGGTTAACACATCATTCTGTACCTCAGAACCAGAAGGACGTAAGTCCAAAAATATCGATTTTCACTTTTTTGTTGCATTGTACGTAGAATCTTATTCTGCATCGACCCATAAGAACGTTATTCTAGAAAAGAAAGTCCTTCACAATTCACAAACCACAAATTCACAAACACAGCAGCTTCAAAAGAGCGCGAGTCCCATCGTTTTGCATGGATCCGACAATTGTTTTTGCAATTTACTGAAAAGTGACGAAAATGGACTTACGTTAGTCTGGTTCTGAGGTACAGCATTGATGACAAATATTCTCAAAATCGTGAATTATCGTGAACATTTATGTTCAGCACTGGAAGAGACTCGCTTTCTCCGGAAGAGACAGCAATTTGCAAAGTTTTCAATCCTGTTTATCACTTTTGTTCTTAATTTTACCTATGTGGTCTCATTTTACTATTACTTACATTTCAGTAGGGTAGACTAACCAGTGAATGAACACTTAAGCGAATTTTCAATTTAAAAAATTCATAGCGTCGAAAAAAATATACTATTTGCCACATGACAATAAGGACACTACAGGTGATATATGCAGTATTTTTTAAAAATTTGGAAGAACTTTTGTGGTTCTGCATCAGCTTTTTTTATGGGGTTTAAAAGAAAAAAAAATACCCAAACCCAGTGAATGAACTCCCCTACCAGTGGAAAAATGCAGTATTTTCCAGTCATTTTCTTTCTATAATTGTGCAGAAAGAAGTTACTTCTAATTCATCCAATTGTTTCAAAACCTTATTTTTTTTCATGAAGAATATGAGGTGTTCATTCACTGGTCGATCTACCCTTCAAAGTTTTGACTGTTTTCACAAATTGGTGTATTTTTCGTTGCAGCATTCAAAGTACTTCAAGCATACCAGAACTCCCTGTCGAAGAACTACGACCATCAATCGAACCCTCTTCCATCCACACCTACCACTGCCACGACCACAATTTACAACCCTCGGCAGGAAGTCCATATCGTCGAAAATCCTATCAACCAACACACGGGCCCATGAAACCAACATTCTCTAACCAATCCTGTACTTTTTATTTTTACTCCCTCGTAGAGTTAGCACTAAAAAGCGCTAGAACCGTTTGGTATGTATAAGTACGAAGTCATATGTTCGGTATGTACTTGGAATTCTCGCTTACTACAATCGTACACATAAAAAAAGTTACGTTTTTAGAATAAATTTAAAAGTCATAGAAAAGACTGCCTATTGATATACTGCTAAAATGTTTGCTTTTACTATTATTTTTTTACATCAGTCTCATTATTTAAAATTTTAAATATCCACAGCCAGAACTTAGTTTATGTATCTAGTGAGAAAATATGAAACCAGTAAGACTGTGTTTACATTTATTTTCACCAGAAATATTAAAATTTATTTTCAATACTGGTAAAAATATTTTGTATTTTGTACAAGATACAAAATGCTTTGAGCAAAAAGATATAGAAATATAGAGAAAAAGGTTTACTTTTTGCAATGAAACAAAAAAGAATCTTAGAAAGTACGTAAAAGGCAAAAAATACGTAATAGGAATATTCGCAGCGAGACTAACTTACTTAATCAGAGTAAAGCTAGATAATATTGCACTAGAACAAAATCATTTTGTCATAAGCATTATAGTGCATAATTTACATTCTTAATTTACAAAAGCAATAAAATTTTCAGCGATACATATTAGCAGCGCTAAAATGTAATTTGGAAAAAACATTATCATGCCTTTAATTTTCAAAGTATTTTCAGCTTTCAGATGGCAACCGAAAAAAAAGCAGTTCTTGAGAATGTTTTATGCATCGAGTTCTAATTGAAGTAATTCTACGTGAAATTTTTCATCCTAACTTTCTTAAAATTTAACATCAAACTCATTCTTTAAAATCACTCCTCCGTATTTCTTTCTCTAAAAGAATCATTTTTGAGAATTGCAGTGAAGATAATCTTAACGGTTCCCTCAACCAAATCATCCCACTTACAAGTCTTACATGTATTAAGTTGTATTCATATACCTAATGATTAATTTATTTTTTACAATATGTCAAGAAAAACAATAAACAGAATCAAAAGATCATTTTGAAATTAGGGCATAAATTTAGTCAAAAGATGAAGATCTCATAAGTTGAACTTATCAACACTAAAACAATTTGAAGACCTAATTTCAGCAATAACCGGAATATGGCATATATTATCACTAACTTTGTAGACTTGACTTTAGCCTAGTAATTCTTTTGGATCTTATACAAAAAATAACGTTAGAAAAAAGTGGTATCTTTGAAATTTTTAATACTCAAATAAATTGCATTGAACGTTGCTTATATCCAAACAATGTAAAATCCGAAACATCATATCTTGTATGCTTTAGTATATTTTCTTGTAAAAGAGAACAAAAATATCATAAGTAATGCATGAGAAAAGTTTGCAACTTTCACTGCTCAATGTCAATGATTGCAATTCAAATAAGTAACGAAAATGTATCAGAATATTTTCATAAGTAAAACTCAATTGTTTAATTTATAAAAATTTCATTGTACAAATTAAGATTGATTATGGAGTTCTATTTTTTGCAAATATATAAATATATATACCTGTAAGTATACATTAAACTGTGCTTTCAAGTTATTTACTTCTATATTCAAGATGAAATATTTAGTGTATATATGTAGAATAACACTAGACGCAAAGCTAAGTAGAGTAAGTTAGCTTCAAAGACAGAAGCAAGCTCTAGCGAAATGAGCTTAGACCTTTTATGTATTCTATATGCAAACAATTTACCATTTCAATTTATAAAACTGATTAGTTTTACAATGCCCTGCAGATGATCTGTATTTGAAATACCGAAGCTCAAACAAATGTATATTTATTGCAGTAAAATATCACTAATTTCGGCTGCTCACAATATTTCATGCAATTTTTTCCACCATGTTTAATATAATCATTTTTGTACTAACAATATTTTTGTGGCAACTAATGAATTCCAATGAAAGTAAAATAGAATATTTCCAATACCCCAAAATAAAAGAGGACAGTGTGAGTTTATCTTTTCTGCAATGAAAAAAAAAAAAAAAAATGAATAATTCTTCTCCAAATTCATAACGTTTTAGCAAAAATAGCGAAATACATCTCTACCTCTTGTGTAATCAACAAATAATTACGGCCATATTCATCTGTCGATTTGGAGCCAACACTTGCTATGTATATCCTGTTTTATATATGAGCTATTGGCTGAACCTTCAGTCAGAAATCCAAACCGTCGATCGAAGCCTACTTTAACCAATCAGAACCCAAGTAACATCACCTCATCGGATTTTGCTGGGCCAACCATCGAACTCATCGTAAACTGATCCCGTAACGCACGATGACATCGTTACAATCAGTATCCAAGCACGGTTTTCGATGAGCTACTTTTCATCGGAAAGCGACAGATCAACTTTCCCGATGAAAATAAGCTGAGCATCCAAAATTGATCGGCACGGGTCATTCCATTTTAAATCAACAAATTTTCAAAAAAGTTGTTGCATCACCATTTTTGATTTTGATGAAAATTTGCATATGTATTCCTTTTACTTCCCAGAGCTCAAAATAGTGTTCATTTTATTTTTAAAAAATTTACCCTTTGATATATAGGCCCTTTTTGTTGTTGGCAACAGCGAAAATCGGGCGTTTTGATGCTTTGACTTATGAACTATAACTTTTTTCCTATTAAAGATTTTGAGCTCAACTATAGCTCATTGGAAAGCTAAGAAAATATCTTTTTATATATGCTAGCAATAAATTTCAGATTTTAAAAAAATACTTATTTTTTCAAGGTCAAATTTCACGACGAAAATGACATTTTTTACTACTTTCGAACATTAAAAAACCCATGAAGGGTTCAAAGTAACCAGCCGATTTTTTCCTCATATATTCATAGTCATGGTTACTTACTGTATAAAAAAAATTGGCTTGTTATTCCACCCCCTTTATGAGATATGCCCCCTCAAAGTTGTAAATTTTTTAAAAAATCCAATTTTCAACGCTAAAAAAATGCATGTGGGGGGCTAGATAAAAAAAATTTTTTATGTGGTATTTTAAGTACTTTTTACCAGCTTTCTAATAAAACAAAAGTTGCTTTGTTATTCAAAGGCGTTTGGCAGATATAAGGGACTGAACTTTCAAAAAATTGCACAAAAACAACACGATTATTTTCATTAAAAAAATTTTTTATTTATTTAAATGTAATTATATACCTTATTCTTTGCCTTAAATGCTAAAAAAAGACTAAGAAGAGCAATGAAGAAACATATTTAAAGTTTAATAAGATAATTTAATATTTTTAACAACTGGGAATATAGAATACCACTAAACTTGTCTGATTTTTAAACATATGATTGCTACCTACAACAGGACTGAGCATTTCTCAACTAGTCCAGGTTTGTTCATACCATGTGGTCAACCTTGTTCTGACTTGCTCTCACATGTGTATCTTAGTTGTCTTTCAAATTCTGAAAGAAGTAGGTTGTTGAGCTAGTGTTTCTGCTGTAAAATCTTGAGAAGCTGATGTGTTCTCTTTAGATTTCAAGTTCATTCATATTCACAGAATGTTTTGTTAAAGGTAAAAGAAGAAATTCTTTAGAATCCTTAAATATAAATTTAAATTTGTCTTTCTACATGTAAACTGTGAATAAGTTATGGATAACCCTAAATGCTCCATAGGAGTTTTTGAGAATGATGATTGTAATATTTTAAGTTATAGTAGGTAGTCTACTGTAAATAGTATTTCTGAGTACAGTGATGATGATAAAACTTTACTGCACCTGAGTACTGGGTGTAAAGCTTTTGAAACTGTTTGTACCTACCATGCAAAAAAATTTCTTGCCAAGTTTTGCCACCTTTATGGAACTTCTAGCTGGTAGGTACAAACAGTTTCAATAGTTTTACACCTAGTTCTCAGGTGCAGTAAAGTTTTATCATCATCACTGTACTCAGAAATACTATTTAAGCCTACTATAACTTAAAATATTACAATCATCATTCTCAAAAACTCCTATGGAGCATTTAGGGTTATCCATAACTTATTCACAGTTTACATGTAGAAAGACAAATTTAAATTTATATTTAAGGATTCTAAAGAATTTCTTCTTTTACCTTTAACAAAACATTCTGTGAATATGAATGAACTTGAAATGAAAACAAATCACATCAGCTTCACAAGATTTTACAGCAGAAACACTAGCTCAACAACCTACTTCTTTCAGAATTTGAAAGACAACTAAGATAATACACATGTGAGAGCAAGCCAGAACAAGGATGACCACATGGTATGAAAAAACCTGGACAAGTTGAGAAATGCTCAGTCCTGTTGTGGGTAGCAATCAGATGTTTAAAAATCAGACAAGTTTAGTGGTATTCTATATTCCCAGGTGCTAAAAATATTAAATTATCTTATTAAACTTTAAATATGTTTCTTCATTGCTCTTCTTAGTCTTTTTTTAGCATTTAAGGCAAAGAATAAGGTATATAATTACATTTAAATAAAAAAAAAAGATTTTAAAAAATGAAAATAATCGTGTTGTTTTTGTGCAATTTTTTGAAAGTTCAGCCCTTTATATCTGCCAAACGCCTTTGAATAACAAAGCAACTTTTGTTTTATTAGAAAGCTGGTAAAAAGTACTTAAAATACCACATATAAAAATTTTTTTATCTAGCCCCCCACATGCATTTTTTTAGCTTTGAAAATTGGATTTTTTAAAAAATTTACAACTTTGAGGGGGCATATCTCATAAAGGGGGTGGAATAACAAGCCAATTTTTTTTATACAGTAAGTAACCATGACTATGAATATATGAGGAAAAAATCGGCTGGTTACTTTGAACCCTTCATGGGTTTTTTAATGTTCAAAAGTAGTAAAAAATGTCATTTTCGTCGTGAACTTTGACCTTGAAAAAATAAGTATTTTTTTTTAAATCTGAAATTTATTGATAGCATATATAAAAAGATATTTTCTTAGCTTTTCAATGAGCTATAGTTGAGCTCAAAATCTTTAATAGGAAAAAAGTTATAGTTCATAAGACAAAGCATCAAAACGCCCGATTTTCGCTGTTGCCAACAACAAAAAGGGCCTATATATCAAAGGGTAAATTTTTTAAAAATAAAATGAACACTATTTTGAGCTCTGGGAAGTAAAAGGAATACACATGCAAATTTTCATCAAAATCAAAAATGGTGATGCGCACCCCATTTGTTGATTTAAAATGGAATGACCCGCACGGGACTGCACTGCTCGCAAATTGCTCCCAATCTCATCGTATTTCGAGCAAAGCTCATCGGATTTTGCTGCTCGGATTCTGTTCCGCCGATGAGACATATTGGAGCAATTCCTGATGAGAACTCATCGAATCCGATCATCGGCTGATGAGAATTTCATCGGATTTCGATGAATGGCCGATTATCGGCCGATGAAATTATGCTGCTTGGGAAGGCTTCGATTGGCAGTTCGGGTGTTTAACTGAAGCTCAACTCGTTTGGTGAATATGGCAGATAGATCGTAAAAAAACGCTAAGAACCTCCATGCGAATTCTTAGTTTATATGCGAGGTCATCAAGAATTATGATCAGTAAAATTTCAAAACGAACTCCTCTTGAACACGAACTTATTTTTCCTGTTTTAGTAGACAGCCATATTTTCGTTAATTCTTTATACAGCACGAGAAAATACATCTAATTTTATTAGTTTGACTTGTGTCCCAACAGAAAAGCTTTTGGAACGAAGCGGAAAAAATCTTAAATTCTAAATAGCTGCTGCTACTTAGAGAAACGAGAAGCTAGGATTAGAACACAATCAGCTTGGTTCTTGGACCCCTCGGATTCAACTTCACTATCGTTTTCAACTCGGTCAAGGGACGATTGGCCCACGTCCAGCACAGCGTGATTGGTCGAAATTGACATGGAAAGCAGTTCCGCTGGTCCGAGAATCGCTCTGAATATCTGACTCTCATCGACGACTTGTCTGATGGCAGTTTTCCATCTCTTTTCAGATTTAATTCGAAATAGCGATGCAGCCACTGTTCGGGGTCCTTCAAGAAAGCTTCTTGCTCCAGAGTGCAGTTTATCGAAATAATCACGTAATTAACTCTATTTGGAGCTGCACCATCCACTGTTGAGACTCTTGAGCACTTAAACGGAAAATAAAATAAGCTACTTTTTCTACTACGTCACCTAACTTCTACCTGCAAAAGATTAATTAAAAATTAAGTGTTTCACTCGAAATATTTACTGCAATCTCTGTCTGAAATTCGCAGCTTTAGAGGTACGCCACTTTGAGGCGATTTAAGAAAGTAGCCAAAGAGGGAAAACATTTCAATTTTGTGCGGATAATGCAGCTGTCTCATTGGGCTCAGGTCATATACTATGTCCTGCTTTTACCTCTTTCAGTCGCCATTAATTGCAGACTGCAACGCCTCTCATGGTTTATTTGATTTTCGAATAAATTATAATGCAATAAAATAAATGTTGCAGACGACGATGAAAATACATTTTCCCCCCCAAAGCCGATTGAGATAGAAATCAATTAAAATATCCTGTCAAAATTAGCACTGACAATCACCTAAGACTTTTTTTTTTTTTTTTTTTTTTTTGTCCTAATTTCAAAAGAAAATAAGAATTCATTGCTTACTTTCTCAAATGACATAACTACAGGGATAAATAGTGGCGAAGTTATCAAAATTTAAATACTAAATGTTTAAATATAATCTGCTACTTAGCTGCGAAACCAAATTTTTTTACATATTTAAACTACATTAAAATTTTAAAAAAACCTCAAATGTTTTAAGCAATAATACAAAGAAAAAATAATGCATTCCATTTTCATACATTTAATTGTATTTATACAATAACAAGAAATATATTTCACGTAATTACAACAACACAGAACTTGCAGAGTCCATAACTATTTTCATAACCACGAAAACAATGTACAAACGATTTTTTCATTACATTGCAATAAATTTCGCCTACATTAGTGAATTTTACTGCAGAAAATCTTAGAACCAGATGGCTATATCAAACATATTAGCAACTTTTGATGTATCTCTGAAATAAAAGTACTTTCGGTGCTGTTTCCTTTTTTAATGTTAAAATAATGCATGAATTAGAAACTCTTATTTTAATGTGTTTTGCTTTAGCATGAGATTGTATTATTTTTTTAAACAATTTGTATAATTAAAGATGTTATATTTTGAAGGCGATTTGAACATGAAAAAGCTGAAAAGAAAATCATTCGTAATTCCTGAAACTCACATGGTTTCACCAGAAAAATATAACGGAAACATGTAAAATATCATCGAATTTCTATGCAATCTAAATTGTACTTAATGTTACTACATTTATCACTGTGCCTATCAATGAATAGATTATAAAGTCTATTGTTGATTAATTATCCTGTTTTTACACTTTCAGCTACTGCATGTTCAAAACGCACGACCGCTATGATGCGGAGATATATTTAACAGTGAAATCATATATTTTGCATATTCTGTACAGTTCCAACAAAAGAAGCTATATCACTGATAAATACTACACTTGTTAAGCTCTTGCATATATATTTGATGTACAATTAATTTTGTTGGGTTTTGTTTGTTAACCAATAATTTGGAATGTTCTGTGTTTTGGATGATTGTTGCAATACATCATGGACTTTGAAAATAGTGATTTATTCTTTTAACTATACAACAGCATATAAGTTAAAGCACTAGAATTTCAAAACGAACTAGAACCACTTTAAAGGATAGGTCGACTTAATCGACATTTTGGTTCCAAGAAAACTTTGGATCGTGCTTTCAAGTACAACAGCATATGAGTTACGTCAATGAAATTATTTCCCAACGAACTAGAGCGACTTTGGAGGACATCAGGTCGATTTATCCGACATTTTGATTAAAAGAGAGCTTAGGATCCTGCATTGTTTCAAATACAGCTAGCTGCACATGCGATATGTCACTTACAAACCTTGTTTGAAAAATAAAATCATTTATTTTGAAATCCAAACAATAAGACATTAAGCAAAAAAATAATAAAAACTAAACGCACATGCATACTTGAAGTTTAATAAACATTTTATTTAATTTGCTGATTAATCATACATTTGGTGTTCTTCGACTATTTCCTCCACAAAGTTTCATTGCACTTTCTAGATTGAAATTATTAAAAAATTGCCTTGAAAACAAGATATTAGAGGCTCTCTTTTTAGACAAAATCATTTAATTAGGAAGGATATCGGCAATAATGGGTATTTCTACTACACACGACCTGAAACTCGACAATTTTTTTAATATCTTTCATTTTTACTAAAAAGAATCCAGTTTTCATGAGTGGACATTTTTTTAAACAAAGTTCTGGAACACTTTACCACTTTTTTAATTAATGAAATCAATGCTTTTTTATTTTTTAAGGGTATATTGCAAAAATGTTATGAAAGTAGCTGGAAGAGCATAATTTCACAAAAGTTTTGCATTTGCAATCGCAACTTTTTGAAAAGGGTCCGTGAAAGCAATTAGATTTTTTTTATTATTGAATTTATTTTGAATTAATGTTACAAAATTCTGCTTTTTAATTGCTAGTTACTTTATTGCATTTGTTATCCAATTTCTCCGCTATGAACATAGCGGGAAGCTCGCGAATCCGTAATTAGGAAATTTCCCACAATATTCATAGAGTGGAGCTTTTATTGCAAACAAAATACTTAACCAATAGTCTAATGATACAATAGGGTCAGAAAGTTTTTCGTATTTATTTAGTATTTAAATGAAAGGGTTAAATAAAAAACAGGGAAATGCCCAGATTTTTAAGTATTGTTCAACAAAAGTTTTTGGAAATTTTTGTCCCGTGATCTCTCAAATTGGAACCTTTTTTGTTGTACTAAATTGTTCAATTTATATACGACGGTATGAGGTAATTATATTCATGAAAATGCATAACCTTTCTAAAACGTCCATTATGATGATTGTTTACTTAATTAATGCACATCATGTTGGAAACTGGGATCGTTGTTGACCAGTTTAACGTTCAAATACTGTACTTACTTTTAATTATGAAGTTAAAGTTTGCACTTTTTCCTCCTTCCAACAAGAAACATTGGCATTTAAATGTTTCGTAAAGCAGATGGGCTGATTTTCTCTTCAAGTTAACATTGGCCGCTACTGACGATGCTGATGCCTATTTCCTTTTCATACTTGGAATTTTGCATTTTTGTTCAGAAAACAAAAGTAGGTCGTCAGTTTGGAGATCAACATCAAATTCTTCAACATACGCCAACACCATCTAATGATAAGAAACCAACCGCGAAGACTTTTTAAATGATCCTATATATGTATGTATGTATGTATGTATATATATATATATATATATATATATATATATATATATATTTATATATATATATATATATATATATATATATATATATATATTTATATATATATATATATATATATATAATATATATCTATATATAAGTATAAATGGAAAAGTTCTTACTGGTGTGAATTTTCACATCAGCACTTTTTTTTATACACAACTTGAAATTACACTCCAAAAATCAAAAGTTTAAAATATGAAAAGAAAAATTATTTAATAGATTAGCATCAAAACTTTCAAATATGTTTTATTTGACTATAAATATAGTTTCAACACACAATAAGCAACATTTATTTGTTCTTATAAAGTTGAAGAAAAAACATTTAATATATAAAGAGTTTAAAAAATTCTTAGAATGTAGCATCTCCTTAAATAAAAATTGCAACAATGCAAGATTTAAAATATAAAGAGAAGGACAAAAATTAAACAGAACGCTTAATGTGAAAACAAATGCAATATATACAATGCTACAGCTCTTTTTGTGAAGCTAATTTACAAAACAATTTTTTATTGGTGATTTCTTCGCATATGCGATACACTTATGAAACTATTGACTTAACTCAAATTATTATTAATTTTTTTAAAAATACTTTTGCACAAATACACTTTTGTGCGATTTAAAAACCAAATACATTTTTGCATTGAAAAAATACACATTTTTGTTTAAACATTATTCCTAAGTCTCAGGTAGACAATTGACCAGGAAAGGAAATTCAAAAGTGTGTTAAGTCAGTTTTGGAAACCCTCTTACTGGACTAAATGGGACTGCATTTTCCCCCAAACAATAAAGAAGCAAATCGTAAGAGGACCATTGTCGTTACAATCACTCACGACTTTCTTGTTATGAGTTGAACATTTTTGTACTGAAGAAGAGGCTCCAATGTAAGCTTGAAATAGCTATATGCTGCATTTTCTTGATAATTTGTGCTTTGTTTTAGTTATGCAATGAGTTACCATCCATAAGCCAGGGCTAAGGCAGAATTTGTTCAAACTCATTTAACTAATGCTATTCACCAGGACATGGATATGTACTCATATGAAAACATTAAAAAAAGAAATATACACCATAGAGAAGCAATTTGTACATTAACATATAAATGAAAAAAAAGGAAACAACTGAGATCACTCTCCATCTGTCAAGAAAAGATTTAGGCTGTATTGATGAACATAGGAAAATATGTTGCCCACAAAACTCTTGCTCAAACAATTCTCATTCAATGATAACTTTTATGAGCAGTAACGTCATAGGACAGGGGTCATCAACCCTGCTGGAATTAAAAGTTTTTTTTGTAACACATAAGGTGATTTGTTTTTTCTTAAAGAAACAAACATATGTAAATATATATATATATATATATATATATATATATATATATATATATATATATATATATATATATATATATATAAAGGGTGTTTTTTTTAGAGGTATAGAACTTTGAAATGGAATAAAACAAAGATGATTTTTTTAAATTGACATGAAATTTATTTTATTCGAAAGATAATCTTCTGGCATTATAATTTAAACATGATTTCTGGTATATGACCGCCAAAGCTTACTCGGACGTAGTCTAATCTGGAGGTCCAATTTTCGACTATTTTTCCCAACATTTGTGGTCGTATATCGGCAATAACGCGGTGAATGTTGTCCTCCAAGTGGTCAATCGTTGTGGGCTTATCGGTGTTGACTAGCGACTTCACATATCCCCACAGAAAATAGTCAAGCGGCATTAAATCGCACGATCTTGAAGGCCAATTCACGGGCCCAAAACGTGAAACTGTGCGGTTAGCAAACGTATCCTTCAATAAATCAATTGTGACACGAGCTATGTGACATGTTGTACCATCTTGTTGAAACCACAGCTCCTGCACATCATAATTGTTCAACTGATGAACGAAAAAGTTAGTAATCATGGCTCTATAGCGGTCACCATTGACTGTAACGTTCTGGCCAGCATCGTTTTTAAAGAAGTACGGACCAATTACTCCACCAGTCCATAAAGTCAGTTTTTCTGGATGTAACGGTGTCCCAACATACACTTAAGGATTATCATCATTCCAAATACGGCAGTTTTGTTTATTGACGTATCCATTCAACCAAAAGTTAGCTTCATTGCTAAACAAAATTCGCTTATGAAAATCTGGATCAACGGCAATCTTGTTTTGGGCCCATGCACCTAATTCACGCCTTGCTAGGTGATCGTGTGGCTTCATGTTGAAATGCCAAACCATACTAAACATAAATCACTTTACAGCTGACAAAATGGCCGCCAGTTAAAAAAGTTTTGCCAACTTAAAGTTCTATACCTCTAAAAAAAACACCCTCTATATATATATATATATAATATTGTCTTCTGTGAAATATGTATTTATTGTGTAACCAAAATTTTTTTTTTGTGTAGTAACAAAGCATTAGTCGAGATTAAAGAAAACAAATTAATTATAGCATACATGTGCATTCAAAAAAAAGTTTTGAATATTTAAGCTTACATGCATCATACAACGTAACTTTAAAGAAAGTGTATAAAATACAAAATCAGTTTATTTTTTCATTTTTTTTAACAAAAGAAGCCATTAAACATTGTTATATGCATATTTTACTTTTAAAATATGAATTAAAAAATCAGTCCAATGTTATTTGCAATTCACTTTAAAATGACTAGAATATCTTTGGCAAATTAGAGCAAAGTAATAATTTACTTGTATTACAAAATGTTTAAAATATTAACTGCTAATTGACGTATTACATAAATTTTTTGTGCATGTATATGAGTTTTTTTTAAAGAAAAATTAAATTAAAAATGAATAAAACTTTACATCAATGTAATTTTGTACAACATTTCTATCACTCGGGACATTTTCAAATGTATTGAAGATAGTCCTTTTAATATATATATATATTAAATTATTTGACTTTAACTTTTTCATGATCAAAAATTAATTTAATTAAGTTTTCTATTTCATTTGCTAAACAAAATACTTTCAAAGTAGCTGAAATAGTGCTTCAAAAAAACTTTATCAGTAAAAGAAACATGTATTTATAAGTTATTCATGAACTAAAGCTGATGTAAGTCAAAAAGAATTACTTTTAAATGATAGAAAGTCAAAAAACTTTACCACTTACATCTTACTTAACCTCAAACTCCTTTTTAAGCAGTAAAAAATTAAAAACACTAAATAGATACTTTTTCAAGGAAAAAAAAGAAGCTATTTTTAAAAATCAAAGTATATATCCCCACAAACTTGCTATTGACTAAAATAAGAAATTATTTGATACATTAAATTCTGGGGACTTTATTTTTTTGCCAAAAGGAAAGAGATTTATTTATTTTTTTCCAATTAAAATAATGATTTGAAGTAGATTTTGGCTTTATGTTTAAAACAATATAATTTCCAAATTTCATTTTCTCATTTAAAATGTTGTTTTATCAAAAATACGTAAAAGTATACCATTTCTAAAGATTATAATATTTGAAATTAGTCAATATTTCACAAAAATGTGAATAAGTTATTCCTGCAATAAAATCAAGAAATAAAAAGTGAAAGACCACATTTTAAATTGAAAACAATTACTTTTTACAACCTTGCATTCATGTAAATAGCTGCCAGGGTATGGTATAAAAAACTTTTCAACTTCTCTTGTAAAAAGAAATATATTTGATACATTTCGGTTTTATAAACACCAACAGCATATTTTAGTACAAAATTGTTAGTTAAAAAGACCACAAGCATAAAAATCGTTAATAGCTTTCAATCATAAATTGATATTTCATACTTTATTATCCTCAAATAGTTTTCCTATTTGACTTAGCAGTATTCAACTTTGCTCTCTTTGCATAAATATAGGCCACACTTAAAAAAAAAAAGAAAACGGACGTAGAAATAACGTAGAATGTAGTCTCAGATAATGTAAGCAATATCAAACACCTCATTAAAGCATGTAAAGATTGCAGTATTGCCCTTATTTGGGCTCTTCAATCTGGAATAGCCACAACAGAGCTTAAAGCAAAAAGGTGCTGAGTATATCTGCAACTTGGTAGCTAAAGATATTTCAGTATACAGCTATTCCTAAATGAGGATCTCAAACAAAGGTTGGTTCTCAATGCTATATATCATGCTGTTCAATACTTGCATGCAATTCTGCTTTAGTTCCAGCTATGAGGCAGTAAATTGTAGTTTTTGATAATATCACTGAAAACTCAACTAACATGCAAACTTTTCTAAGAAGAAATTAAGTTGTAATGTTGTAATTGCTGTTCAACAGAACATGGACTTTTTAAAGTTCTAGTTAGGCATTTTAAGTTTTTGATGACTTTACTGGGCCAAGTTCTGTGGGCTAAAGGTTGAGCAGTGTTGCATTAATCTACACATTAACACCTAATTACAGCATTAAAAAAAAGCTGTTTTTAAATAGTTGGCTTTTGATTTTTGTTCTTCCTTTCAGTTCTTCTCTATAAAATTTCTAAAGAAAGCAAACATAATTCATCATCACAAATAAATACAACATAAAGTAAAAAATATAAAACATTTAAGTACAACAAATGTCATCTTTATTTTAACCTTGTTTTCCTTAATCAGGGGCCGCGCTAAGCGTTCGCCACCTCGCCAAATGCTATAAAATAGAAAATTCGGCGAAAAAAATTCTGATTTGGCTAAAGTATTGGCGAATGGAATATTGACAGAAATTTTCACTTGGGGGAAAAATACACTTATTACATTAAAAAAACAAACAATTAAAATTCTTTGATTAAAACTCTCGAAGTTTGGCTAAGACTTTTGAAATTTGGCTTATATACTGGCTAACAACTTAAAATCCTTAGCGCGGTCCCTGCTTAATAAATCTTTTTTGATTGTGTGCAAGTAGTACCTCTTTATTTTCGTTTTCAAGTAATACTTAAGCATTTCTATCTCACCATTCTCACTTAAAACATTTGTTTAACCACCTTGCTGTTCTTGACGAGATATCTCAATGGTTTAAAATGTGATTCTCTGGGGCTGCCCAACTGCAGGGGGTTAAAAACAAGATAAATATTCAATTATGTCATAAAAAGAAAAGCTACTATCCATAAGGTACTGACTTCAAAAAAACTTTTTTTTGCACAGGTGAAGTCATTAAACCATACATTTTTTAGTTATTCTGCTGATTCTTAAATGAGCTATACATATTGATATATATGTGAAAAAATATTTCCATGCATAAAAAATAATGCTTCAGCATTAAAAACAGCTGCTGAAATACAGGCTAAGTAAATCATTGCAAATGCATTGTATGAGCTAAATATATTTATAAACTACACATAATGATCGATAATATCTCAGAAATTTTACAACAATTAACAATAAATAACGCACCAGAAACACAACAAAATAAAATAAATAACATTCAAGGAAAGAATGTTATCTGCACCATAAAGCATAACAGAACATTTTATAACACACAACTTCAACAATAAAATATCTAAACGTCACTTCTTATCTTTTGCAATTCTGCGTGGAAGTAGAAAGCTTGGCGATTTTTAAAATTATTTTAACACTGAACAATACACAGCCAGATGATTATTTTACAACAATCATAGTAAACAGCATATCAAAGACAGTTTGATAAGAAAAGTGCTTGACAGTTATGAGATTCAAAGTAAATTAAATGATCTAATTTACATCACATGAGATCATCACAGAATAAAATCTAGCATTAACCACTTATATATGCACACAATAATTTACTCTAGAAGTAATATTGTTTGCACAATTACATAATTTGTGTAGGAAGCAAAATAGCAAAAAGAGTTTTGTCAGCATCAAACCTGTTTTAATTGCATAAAAGTTCTTCAGATATTTAGTTAACTTGACCTCAATGATGTGAGAACAATGTCTTCTGGGACCGCCGGGGCTCTACTGGCACAGGAACGAATTAGAGCAATGAAAACGCATATAATAGTACAAAGAAAGCCAAAAACCTAGTAAAGATACGAATGTTTAAAATTAAGTGTTAATGTGAAAAAAAGAGATATTCTAAAAGTGGGGAAAATGAGGAATGAAATAGATAATTTCATAGTATGGGTCAAAGAAATAAAAGAAAAAAGCTGGAAAACAAACTAAATTTATATTAATAATCGAGAGTAAATAGGGAAGAGCGTGGGAATGGAGAAAATGAATATATTACAGTTTTAAAAAAAAAATTATACAAAAACCAAGTAAACGAATAAATACTTAAAAATTGCAACTAAAAAAAAGAGAAAAAAAATTTCAAATGAAAAAACATTTGGAATGAAATTGAGAAATGCCTATTATGGTCTAATAGATCTCAAAAAACTTAGTAAATAAAAAAATAATTTCAATGGGGAATAATCTTAGCTTTGAAGAAACCAAAATTATAATTTGTCTCCCAACAATATTTAGCAATTGAAGATTTAAAAAGTTCCGACTTTTTAACATAATTTTCATGGTCTTTTAATCTAAATTTCAGAGCTCGCCTGGTCTGTCCTACGCATTCAATTTGACATTGAGTTTATGTAATTGTATATTAGATCAGTGGGTCATCTATACAAATTTGTCGAATCATTAGATAAAATTTGATAAATAAATGCTATTTTGGGATGTCACAGTAACCTACAAGATCTCCCATGTGGGAGCGGCTAGATGACATTTTTTATCATTTTATTGAAGTAGTGAGATCGCTTATATAAAATGTTGCAATTAGGAATATATTACTGACAAAAAAACTCATACAAATATATCTTAACGTACCAGGTTGTACAAATTGACTAATGAGGAAGATTATGTTTTATCAATGTACCAAATTTTTCTTTCTGTGAATTCAGTACACATTAAAGTCCTTAAAAGAAAAAAAAGCAGATACTGCACAGTAAATAATTAACTCAAAATATGAATAAGATATTTGCTCACTTAATACTTTAAAATTGAAACAAGTATTTTACTTACAGCTGCCAATGAGATCTGTACTTTAGTCCAGTCTGAATCTGCTGAGACGCTGTGATGATAATGATGTTCAGCATGAAGAAGCATTGCAGAAGAAAAAATGAAAAGAATACACAAGCTTCCATTTAAAGCAGCATCCTGAGAAAAAAAATAATTTATTTATTTTTTTTTTTTTTGATGCTGCAGCACTTAGAATAGAACACTTTCAAAATCAGTAATTTTAATTTGCTTGATGGATGAAGTTGAATTTCAAAGTAAAGACACATCATAGAAATGGTAATCAACTTGAGCATTACTAAAACATACACTTCAAAAGACCTTACATAATGATTTCTTTTCTTTTTTTTTCTTTTTCTATTGTTTTTGGAGTATCCCTTCTCCTTTATACAAAACATTTTCTAAAGGTCTGGATACATAAGTAATTTGTTTACATCAGTTTAAACTAATTTTTCCTTTATAAAGATTGCTTTAAAATGCATTACATTAAATCTGACAACTACTATCAAACTTTGTTAATTCCAATTCACTTCTTTAAATCTTCTTTTTTATATTGCATGTCAAAATGAACGTTTTTAGAGTATAAAGTGCTACAGATTGATTGAGTAGACACATTTCACAAATGGGAAAAAAAAATTAACAAGTACATTTTCCTTTCAATGTTTTTTCCACCTCATTTTAGAACTGAACCTATGAACTGAAATACTTCTTTCACGTAAATTCCAACGTAATTAAAGTTACATTGGAAATATTTCATGTAACAAGCATCTTTTCCTTTCAATGTTTTTTTCACCTCATTTTAGAACTGAACCTATGAACTGAAATACTTATTTCACGTAAATTCCAACGTAATTAAAGTTACATTAGAAATATTTCATGTAACAAGTATCTTTTCCTTTTAATGTTTTTTCCACCTCATTTTAGATGCTTATGAACTGAAATACTTCTTTCATGTAAATTCCAAAATAATTAAAGTTACATTGGAAATATTTCCTTGCATGCATGGAAACAAATCAGTAAAATGCTAGAAAATTAATATTCTGCTAATAATGCTCGGTTAAGAGTAGCGTTTCTGCCTAGTCAAAATTTAAACAATTATTTTAGTTGGAGTAATTGTAAATTGAATAAAATGAAAGTAAGCAATTATCTTAAAATTGAATAAAGTAGCGAAAATAACACAAGACCCTACACGGAACATTTTACTATGTGGGAATATAATAGATTGAAATAACAAAACAATATTGCTAATTTTCTCCCCCCCGCCCCCCCGTCCCTCTCTGACAAAAAATATCCCTTCCAAAAATAAAGCTTGGAAGGGGAGGTCCCTTCATTTAAAACATTGATTTTTGTTCCTGACAGCAAAAGTATACTCACAATTATGTTCCAATAGAGAGGAAAACTTTCAACAAGTGTGGTTACTCCCAAAAAGAAAAACATAGTTTCCACTAGAAAGCCGAATACTGTAACAAAAACATGTGCACGAACAGATGAAGAAAATGGTGTGTCCAAAACATCTATTTCATAGTCTCCAGCACTTGTAATACACCCAAGACTAATTGCTGAACAAACCTAAAATTTAAAAAAAAACACATAATACATAAATATCACACATAACTTTTTGATTAAAAATCAGCTTTCAACCAGATTTTAAAAAAAATAAAAGAAAAAAACCTCCAAAAGGAATAGGTGCATCTTTTCCAGCAACTAATTTCTTAAACACATAAATATGAAGTTCAAACCAGAAAAAATAGAATATAGGGGGGAAGAAACAAGATTTTTCATAGATACACTTTTACACTGAAGGCATGTTTTCCAGTTGCAACAGAATTGTAAGTTAAACGTTTGAAAAGGAAATATTTTTAGACTATTTCAAGCGCAACATTATGCAGAAAAATTTTAGAGTACTTTCAATTCATTCAGTTATGAAAAAAAAAAAAAAAAAACAGTAGAGCATTGGTTTAACATTTCCTGCAATTAATGTTTTCCTACATACAAAGTTATTCTCGTTAATCCCAAATGTCTTTAGTATTGTAGGGTTAATTCTTTCTACACATTATGTTCCCTATTCTCCACATTCCTACTCTAATTTTTTTTACCCAAATAATGAAGCAATGTTAACTTGATTTTGCTCATTTTTCTACCACGAATTTGACATACATTTTTTTTTTGATACGAGAAACATGATTTAATCTTTTGGATCCAGGCTTTTCATTTAGAAATTTTTCTTTCGACCCAGGTAGTACGACAGTTTAACCACAGATTTCTTTTCCATTGAAAAGAGAAGGTATAAACTGTTGTACCAGATGTATGAAACCTTGAAAAAATCTCCGGCTCCAAAGGGTTCGAGTGAAAATTTCAATCTTGTCCTCTAAACTAGACGAGACTTATGGTACAGCATGTGTACTGCCCGGTTCCTAAAGGTAAACCATTTCTCATACTGTTCGACATTCTGAAGGAAAACTCTCTGCGAATATACACATGCGTCCAGTCTTCTCTGACTTAGTCGAAATAAGGATGATCGGAGATAACGACCAACTATGTTTCGGTCAGGATTGATTTAGCTGTATGTGTGCGGTTTTGCGAGATTAAACGAAATAGAAGAATGCTTATTGAAAGAGCAAAGTAATCTTAAACAAGGAAGTTAAAAACCAAATAAAACATAGCAAATGCGTATAAATTGGAAACTTCAGAAAGTGCCCATCTTTTACCTAGCACCTTTTTTTGAAATAGAACCGTTCAGAGTGCAAGTCACGGCTTTTGAGAACGAACAGTAACTTCTCTCCATTCTGCTCATTAAAAACTGTTTGGAAAAAGAAAGATTGTGTTAGAGGTGCATTTCATATCCAGAAATAAAAAATTTAACGCAAATCTGTCTACAATTCTCTACATAATCACCTTGACGATTGAAGCATTTGTTATATCTGTGAACAAGCTTTATAATCGACTCCTCATAGAATGTTGCTGCCAATGATTGGGAGTGAGATGTGACGGTGTCTTTGAGTCTGTATCGCTCACTGTTTCATAAAATGTGGATTTTTAATAGTGTTGGATGAAAATTCTAAGCAAGAAGTTAATACTGTGAATATTGATGATTTTTCAGAAGTTGATTTTTGTTTGAAAGAATTTACCGGTTGGGAATTAAATCTTATCACCTCCGAAGTTTCAGCAGTAACGCATGTTCTATTGCATAGAATCATGTCACTTTAATCCTCGGAGATTTCAAAGAGGGAATCAAGTTCATGAATGGAATGTGCTGATATTTTCTCTGAAAAACAGCCTCTAGTTTGCTAGAATCACAGCGAGTGCGTAAGGACAACACTCCACTGTCGATGCAGAGGAAAAATTGACTATAAAGACTAAAAGATACTGAATCCTGCAACTCCACACATTATAGGCATTAGTCATTAGTGACACTGCTGAATTTGGCAGGAGCAAGCTGGGTCTTGCCCCAGGGCTGCAAATTCATCCTATTTCTATGGGGAGGGGGGGGGGTGAAATTCAATATAAAACTGGATGAAAGATTTTAAAATGAGTAAAAGCGGCAGTTTAAAGTTTTGCATGAGCAGATTAATGGGTTCAAAAAAGTTGTTGATCTGGGTGTTTTAATAAATCAGGACTTCAACTTTAGTGAACAGTGCAGCATGAGAAGAAATAAAGCCAACAGAATGCTTATGTATTAAATCAGTTTATTTTGAATAATTTTAAGTAGATTTATAAAGAAGTTAGTAAGATGATAATTGGAGTAAACTGTTAAGTTTTGGTCTCCTTTCCTCCTTTGGTGCAGCAAAAGCGTGACAATATGATCTGCATTGCAGATCCTTAGAAAAGTTTGTACCAGACTATCTCTCAGTTGGAGCAAAATAAAACTGAAATTTTTAATGAAACAAAAATTTGTACAGTATTTTCTGGGATATATTCTACAGGCACTTGTAGTTCTAAAAATTTTACAATCATAATTTGAAATATTTCTCAGAATTGATTCGGATTTTATGATTCGAATGACAGGTTACCCCAGAAACTATTTTTAGACTTTTAATGGGCGACTTTGCATACTGCTGAAGAAAATTCTACTTTTAGGGTCGACTTACAACAAGAAAAATATTTCTTTATAGGAAGAGTTTAAAGCAGAGCTACTAAGCTAATAAGAGGACTCTCAGATTTAGATCATGATATCAAACTTCAAGGGCTTTATGTAAAGGAGAGTTAGAAGGAACATGAATCCATTGCTTAAAGTTATCGAAATAAAGTATGTGAATGTGTTAAATTTTTACCGTATTAAAGGTCATTTTAAGCTATTCAATTCCTTGGTTAATCTGGGAACGAGGAAAAATTAACAGTAAAGTTGTAGGTGTGTTTGATGTAGCTTGCTGGAAGAAATTGTAGCAAGCAAGTCGTACATAGCTGAAGAGGTATACTGATACTCCCTGGGGTCTAATAAAATGACTGGGATAAAGAATCTGTAACTGACTCTAATGCATCAATAAGTTTGAGACTCCATTAGTATTGGCTTAACCACATTTAAAAACAAATTAAATAAAAAACAATCAACATGAGTAAAAAATTGTCAATAAAGTCGTGCCTGTCTGCAGCAAAGTCATAGAACCAAATAAAATTTTCATTAATGCTGTAATTTTGTCATAAGAAGTTGAATAACACGACTAACAGGTGAAGGGCAATTGAAGCATTACAGCCATAAATTCATTATATACAGCTGCGCTATAAACAGGCTCAACTGTAGTACATTTTAATAAGACTTCCACTGCTGTGAACCCACTTTCGTTTAAACTTTTAAGCAACCTTCATACTTCAGTTCAGAGGCGGATCAAGTGAAGCGGTAAAAGTTTTGGGGGCCTCCACCACCCTACTCTAAAAAAGGGGGGAGAAAAAATCCCCCCCCCCCCCCGCCCCCGAGAAAAAAACCAATACAGTTTACCAATATTTTTTATTTACATACCTCATGTAAATTTTGTCTATATTTAATTGCAGCAAAATCATTAATTATGTTTTCTGTGTCGACGCGGTTCAACAGTTCTTGTTCAATATACAGTATGGCTAAGTTGTTAAGTCTCTCTTCTCCCATTTTACTACGTAAATAATTTTTTACTCTTTTTAAAGCAGAAAATGATCTTTCACCTGATGAATTTGACATAGATATTGTAAAAAATATTTTCAAAAGTGTCTCCAAGTTCGGAAATGTGCAAGACGTCCCTCTAGCAGCTTGATAATATCTAAAACCAGTGCATTCGAATTTTAGACTCTAGGAGAATTTCGGGGCCCCATGGCGCATCACGGGTCGACGAGGCCCCACGCGGCCGCTTAAGTCCGTGTACCTTTAGACCCGCCTCTGTTTCAGTTTGATTTTTATGTTACGTATTTTTGTTTACTTAAAGGTATCGTCCGATTTCATTTAACTACCTCAATATATATTCGTTACTTAATATATTGATGCATTTCCACTTTCAAATGAATTTTTTAACATTTAAAAAAAAAAATTAAGTCTTATCCTATCATTTTAAATAGTTATATAATATTTCTGAACATTGAAAATTAAAGATTTTTTTCGATTAAATTTTAAAAGCCTACCAAAAGAGCGAGTCTCAACAATCCTTCTGGCTTATTGAAATAGTTCGAATTCCATTCTAAAATAAATACAGTTCGAATAGCTTGCTCACTGCTGACAGAGCTAGGCGTCCGTCTAATATTTCCATCTACACTTGAAGCACAACCAGCATCACTCAGTTCCTCTAGTTCATCAAGAGAAATATTTCTTAAAGTAGATTCTTCAACAAAGTGCCGAAATCCACTTTTAGTATGTCGCACTATGTTTTCACTCAGACTGTCATCTTTTTCGCTTTCATCAGATTGTGAATGTGAAAAAACGTTCAATTCATTTCCTTCCATCTTTCAATTCAAAAACGAGTGAAAGATTATTTAGCACCCCTTAACAGCCTTAATTTCAGGACCCATAAATTTATAAAATTCAATGAAAACATTTCAATTCTGTACTTCAGCTCCGTATGGAGGTAAACAAATAATTGATGATGGAAGTGTAAGTTCTTTTTTTCTCTGTGATTAATAAGATAATTTAAATATGGAAAAACTTTTGAACTAAGACGAATATACTACTATTTTATCTTGAATGTCCTATTTCAAAAGTTATTACTGCAAATAATTGTTTAAAAAAGAAGATGCAAATCATTTTGCTTACAGGACCGAAACTTCTCAGCAATTTCTGTTTTGATCATCTGGTTCTTCTGTCTCTTTAAAAAAGTTTTTACGAGCGGTACAAAACAAAGTTTGCGTAAATATATGAATTCCTGACTGGTTAATTTTCAAAATAGTTTAGAAAAATGACAGATAAGGATTATTCACCTCTTAGCTCATCCTGTGTTCGAGCTTTGAATGACAAATTATATGAAAAACGGAAAACTGCGGCCTTAGAAATCGAAAAGTAAGTTTACATTACATCCGTAAATTATCATGTTTTAAAGTCACATAATCAATAACGTTTTCTAATTACACATTATGTATACATTTCAGAATGGTTAAAGATTTTCAAAAGGTTAATGAAACCAATGAAATCAAAAAATTACTCAAAGTTTTAGGACAGGATTTTACTCTATCTCAAAATATAAATAGTCGGAAAGGAGGACTGATCGGCTTAGCTGCAACAGCAATAGCTTTAGCAAAGGTTTGTTTTATATAATATTCTTATGTTCAACAATATAAACCTGCGCTCAACAAATACCGCGCATAAAAATATGCAATAAATAGTTTTTTTTTAATGTAAATTGTTATAGCATCATAATAAGAAATGTTAATTTTTCAATTATTTGCAATTTTTAGGACACATCCCTATATGCTGATGAACTTGTGCGGCCAGTATTATCCTGTTTCACTGATCAAGACTCAAGAGTTAGATATTATGCTTGTGAAACACTTTATAATATAGCTAAAGTAGCTAGGGGATCGGTGTTGCCTTTTTTCCCTGATATCTTTGATGCTCTTAGTAGGGTAAGTTTCCATTGATAGTTCTGCTGCTTACGAAATTCTTTTAATTTTGCTTAAAATTATCTCAAACATTTGTTATTTATTTAGCTATCTGCTGATACTGATCAGAATGTAAAAAGTGGATCTGAACTTGTGGATCGTCTGATGAAAGTGAGTTCAAAAGTTTTATCTTTTCATCTTTTTTTGGTAAATTTACCATCAACTTACCTTTTTAGAAGTGGAAAGGAAGTAACTTTTTAAATGCAATTTTGATAATATTTTTTAAATACTAGAAATATATACTGAATGTTTTTACGTTCTGGAAATGCTGGAATTGATGTATTGAAGTGTGATACATTGTAAATTTTAGTGACTTAGACTTTCATCAACCTTTTTTTTTGTTTTGAAATATTTTTAGCTAACAAACAAGCTTTTTTTTAAATAAGTAATTATGAGTCCTAAAAGTAAACAATCAAAACAAAAAATCTGTTATTTTTTTTTTTATATTAACATACCATATTTCCAAGTAGAATTTATAAGTTAAAGGCACACAGCTTTTTTTAGGTTTTAAATTTGCAAAATTTAATTATGTTCAACAGTGTTACAAGTACCCATTTTTTAGTCTGCATTAAAAGTTAATAGACTTTAAATGTTTTTTCCTACCTCAGGATATTGTTACTGAAAGCTCATCATTTGACTTAGTTGGATTCATGCCTCTGTTAAGAGAAAGAATAGCATCAAAGAATCCATTTACCAGGCAATTTATCATATCATGGGTAAGGTGTCTAATATTAGTTTATTAATATAATTATGCATTTAGAGAACAAGAATGTTACGTTTTATGTATCATGCATGGAGAAATAATGCATGTTTGTTTCATGGAAATGGTAGATTTTTAAGTGTAGAAAGAAGCATTTTTACCATTTTAATTTCAATTCATTCTGAAAAATTACTTATGGCAAAGGATGAGGAAATCAAATTTTCCTCAGAGACATTAACAGATAATAATCTGGTCAACTTGTGTATTTATTTTATCTTAAAACTAAGTTTTGAACCTTTTTAACTTTTGAAATGTTTAACAAATGAACTCTACGAAGTATATATAAATTTTTAATGTATCTAAAGAAAGATGACTTCTGAAGCATTAGGATAAATTACAATGATATAATAACCCTTTCTCTTAATTTTGAAGTTGATTGAAAAGTTTTAAATGGTTTAATTTGATTTTATCACTTGTGTGAATGTTTCCCACCTTAAATCATTTATTTATGCAGAGATGCCAAATGCTACGGATTGTCCATAGTTTTTACGGAAAAATTGAATCTACTATGGATTACGGAAAAGGCGCGATTTTCTACGGATTGCGACATCGACACTTGGCGCGATTATAAAAAAAGAACTTTTTGGCGATTACCGCCAATTGTGGAAGACTGCAATGCATCAAACACTGCCTAGTAGAGGAAAAAAAGAAAGCATTAGCATGCGGTTCTAACTGGAATTTTCCCTTTCTCAGCACGTGAAGTGATATTTACAGCAACCCTGTGCTGATCGGACTAGGCTGGCTTTGCATGTGTTTTGCGCTGCTGCTGTTTGATGTCAATATCAGTACAGCAAGGTGTAACATTCTTCTGAAATAATGGACTATGAACGGGGTTTCCGCGGCTTTCAAAAATCTTTGAGTTTCATTTGGACTTTCAAGGGTCCTGGAAAGTACTTGAAAGTCGTATGAAGTCCTTGAAAATTTTAAAATGTCCTTGAAAACTCAAAAAGTACCAATTTCCATAGAAAATGCATCGAAAAATAGTCGATCGTTCATGATCATGCTTGCGCAAAAAATTTTACCCACCGAAAAATCTGCAATCGTCGAAATTTCAAAATCTTTTTCCTTAACTTTTAAAACAAGTTAGTAATAGAATAGTTATCATTGGATATTAACACAACAGAAAGTAATCTTTAATTTATTAGACACATGAGCTTCTCTGAATATTACTTTTTTACTGAGATCTTAATGATTTTCTTTTAAAAAAATTTAGATTTGTCTGGCAGATTAAAATTCGAACAATTTTCTTACTTTTTACTTCTATGGTCATTTTTTAGAAATGTCAGGAAGAGAAATACATGCATAATGGAGTTTGTATAACTTAAAAAAAAAAAAAAAATTGACATTCCAACATTGAGCACGTGCTTCGCCGAAAATGGCGTGCCATTTTTAAGACTTCAATCATTTTGCATCCTGTAAATACTTCGATTATTTTGATATTCTGAAGTTATTTTTATACTCTGCTACCTTAAATATACTCATTGTCCATTTTATTTTAATAATTTATTTATTTTTTAACGCAAATTTTAGCTATACTAATTTATTGGGTGGTTTATTAATAGTTTTTAGAAAAAAGGCCAAACTTTTAAAGAAAAAGTGCTTGCTTGACTTTTCATTTGTTTATTTAATTCAAAATGCAGGCAGTTTTTTCCTCGAGGTTGAGAAAAAACGGGTAAAAACTGTAATTGTGAAAAAAAAATTACAACTTTTTCTTGGAGGGGGGGGGGAGAGAAGAGAAGGGCGTAGTATACATTTTGCATTCACAGAAAAACACTGGTAAATTAGAGTGAACACATTATATCCTTGTCTTATTCTGGAATTATAAATTTTCTTTGGAAAAAAAAGATACAGTAAAAGCTCATCTATCCGGCATTCAAGTATCCGGAACGCTCAAGTAACCGGAAATTTCGTCAGAGGTTCTTGATTTTCAAAATCAACAAAGGGCTTAGTTAAAAGAGTTAAAACAAAACAGACGAAATATCAGGTTTTGGATGTGTTATGCCGTAATCGTTATGCGTAGTCGGACTTAACTGCCGGCGCGTTATAGATCGATTAAAGTTATAGATCGCTCATGTAAGTTGATTTTCCGACTTTGAACCTCGTTTTTCCACTAGATTGCTTGGGCTATATACAAGTATTTGTGTTTTTTTCGCAGGAAACATGTATATTGTTGGAAATTTTCGGGTAAATTCATACTTTTTCAAAAATCGGCAAAAACGTGATATTTTTAAGAAATTTAAGGGAATATCGGACAAATGGTTGTTAAATTTCAAAATTCCTGACAAAACACTATTTTAAAACATCTTTACATTAGCTAAAGGGGCGAAAATGAACCGGAGTTAACTCGCGCTCATCTATCCGGAATTCGGCGTTTCCCGAGCGTTCCGGATAGTCGAGCTTTTACTGTAGTATAAATGTTGATTATTTCACTTTTAATATTCGGGTGCTCCATACAGACTTTTAAGTAGCATTGCATTGTTATCTCTTAGGTAATATGAACTACTGATGAGTACAGAAAACTACTGAAAATTTTTATGATTCTACTGAGAGCTTGGGTATGAGAGTGGCATCTCTGTTTATGTATAAAATAAAAAAAATACATAAATAAATCAATAAATTGGGCAATAAACTGATTTCTGTAATAAATATGATGCATTTTTAATGGAAACTTTTAATTATCTTTTAGTTCTATGCACAATTTATGAATTAAAAATAGAGTTATGAACATTATCTGATAACAGGACTAACCAGACTTTTGTTTCGGTGAGGATTTCACTGCATACATATCTCGTGAAATCGAATGATCAATAAAATGTGATTTTTTTTTCTATATTCTATTGATTTTTGTTACAACATCTTGTTTAAATGAGGGGTACTGCTTTAAGGAAATTAAAATGAGCAATTTGTGTAAAAGGACATCTATATTAAATGAAGGAAAAAACTATTGTGTACCCTATGTAACTTCACCAGTCACCACTATCAAGTATTCGATGTATTTTTAACAACTTAAAATAATAGATGTGTACTTGTAGATGCACGTTTGAAGTTTGAAGTAATATTTTTTTAATTCATATCTTATGATACTTCAAAATTGTGTTAAATATAGAGTTTAGCACTTTCAAATTTAAAGAATTATGTTGTTTTTGTTAGCAGTATTCAGAATTGCAGTTAGAACGTTGTATTGTTTTGTATAAAATGATATTCACAATAACTATAAGAAGAACAAATGCTTCAGGTAGAGCACTGAATTTGTTCAATTATTTGATAAAAATAATTTAATTTTTCAAATGAAATTGAAAAATAAATCAAATAATTATTCTTTTTTCAGAAAAAATTATGCAAATTAAAAGCATTTTTTAAAATAGTTTTGAAAATTTTCGGAGAGGGTTTGAACCCTAAAAACCCTTCCCTCCCTAAAACCCCTCCCCAGGGCCGTATTTACGGCCCTGTCTGATGAAATATAATATTTTAAAATAATTTAAATAAATAAGAGGAAAAAACATGTACTTTTGTGCTAAACATACAATTAAATATTACTAAAGCAAAATTTGTAAAGTTTTTGCTACTTTGTTTTAACAGTGTTGACTTTATCATCCATAATTTTAGTGTATTAATTTTTAATTTGAATTTATAAAAGGGTAATTAAGAGGAAATTGTCTTATTTTAGCTTTATTGTATATGAAGTATGATTTCATATACTCCTTTTTTTTCTGTGTATCAAAATGTAAGTATCAACACATTTTTGTTTGTGTTTTGTCGGACATTGTCTTTAAAGCTTATACAAAAATTGAGTGGGCACCGTAGGCGACCTTTTCCTCCACTGTATTTGGTTTAATTATGCCACTGAGTTTTGTTTAGTTCTGTAAAAACTAAGATTATTCTTATTAATCAAAAAAAGTCAAGTGAGTCGTATGCTATGTATTCGGTTGTTAATGTGTATGAAAAAGTAACTTGCTGACATTAAAAATTATAGCATTTAATATTAAGTTTCTTTAATTTGTACATTTCAAGTTAAATTTTATTTAGAGGTAAAAAAGCTTCTCTTTCCCCAAAAAACAGTGAACTGCTTTTTTTTTTTTTTTTTTTTTGAAGCTAACATTCAGTTCTATAAAAAAATTTTATTCTTTCTCTTTTTGAACATACTAATAAAATGTCTTGTTTTTGATTTTATTTTATAATGGTTTTTCATCTCATTGTAAATCTCATTTTAATTTTGCAAAATTGAATGAGTAAATTTGTGTAATTCTTTTGCACTCTAAACTAGTTTGCTATGTATGAAATGAGATTTATAATCTCGGAATTTATTATAATGTACTTTGTTTCGAAATAGGTTTCAGCCCTTGATTCTGTTCCAGATATCAATATGATAGTTTTTCTTCCAGAAATTCTGGATGGTCTTTTCATCATTCTGGGAGACCCATTGACTGAGATCAGAAAAATGTAAGTGTATGAGTACAGTCCCACTCTTTGATATCAAGCCCTGAATTAACGAGAACCTGGAGCTAAAATCAGAAAGATTAGGTTTTTTCTTTGTTAAGTTTATGACAGCTATACTTGTTTTTAACGAGAAAACCACACTTAAAACAAGCAATGTTTTTGGCTTCCTTATATTTTTATTGACTTCCAGCTCAGCTTATCCTTTCTTTTTAAAATTTATTTAACATTCTAAAGCAGTAGTGTGCATTAGGGTGGAGCGAAAAAAATGAATTTTTGATTTTTGTAAACGGGTACCTTTTATTTACTGTGATTGAGGATAAGTAACAATTCTGTAAAATATTTCACTTTTGCGACGTTATCTTTAGTCTGCGCATTTGGCCTAAAGTTTTGAAATTTTAGATTTTTTTTAGATTTTTCAAATTTTTTTAAAAAATATTGCAAATGATAAAACTAGTGACAGTTGGTTATTAAATGGTAGAAAAAGGTTTGAAATATGCATAAAATTTTTAAAAATCATTTCAGATTATAATTTCAGTCTGTGCATTAGGCCCAAAGTTCATCAAATTTTCAGAAATTTCCAATATTTTCAATATTAGCAGAAATTTTATAATTCAATATTTCCTCTGAATATTTACTAAAAGTGCCTTCAAAACATTTTCTTAATCATTTTGTTGTTTCTTTGAACTGCTCAACTCTATGCTTGCTCACTAAAATTACCCAGGACTCACCACGAGGAAGTGGCCGCACTTTGGGTGCCACTCGCGCTCCCCTTGCTTCCAACCGATGAGAGCACACATTTACATTTCTTAGACAAGTCAGAAACAATAAATTGTTTCTTTGCGTAGGAAATTGTTTGCATTGATTTTGATGGATGCACTACAAAGACAGGAAAATAAAAGTGTAATACGGAAACTGGAAGAAAAACTTGGTAGACCTCTGTAATGGAACATTTGCCAATTACATTTGAATAAACTTAATTTGCTGCATTTTTTGTAAAAGCTAGATGGACCTACCAGTGGACCAAAGTGATTTTTGGGCCTGTTTGACGAAGCTAAACATGTTATACTTTCAAATCAGTTCAATATGAACCTATAGAATTTGTCATTGATCAGATTGATTTTTACAATAAAAATGGTTCAAGTACTGAGCAACAGTAACTTCATGAGATGAGCCAGATAGTTTTGACTGGGAAAATATCCAAAAAAATGTGAAACAGAAGTCTAAGAAAGCTTTCCCTAGTCAGATGTTGATTACAGCAAACAATCTTTAGACTATAATTTTTAATAGAGTTCATAACTTTCGCGGGTAAAAGTGTCCTTGCTCTTTTAGGATGAAGTACAGACGTTACTAATTTAGCTATGAATTCGTGTGAGATTTTAAAGATTATCTCTCCGGGAAAAAGCAGAAAATTGTATTCACATCTATTTAAAACAATGTATACTTTGCACCCAAGAAATATGCTGTTATCAAATATATGTATGTTAGTTCTTTATACAATTCCAGTTTTCGTCGGATTTTCAACAAACTTGGCACAGAGGTTCCCTGATGCATTAGAATTCACATAGGCAGGGGTTTTGAAATTTAAAAAAAATCCAAAAAGCCCAAAATTCAAATCTTTTGTCTCAAAATGGCCATTTTCTTATAATTTTGAATAGATACAGTAAAGATAAGACTTTAGGCACACAAATTGATAAAATGTAACACATTTAAATAGGAGTATTTTCCTACAAAGATTACGATCAACAATGAATTATCCATTTAAGGCTCAACTATTTCTTTTTAGCATGAAATAAGTTTTTATATTCCCATGTGGATAGAATTCATTCAAATATTTTTTAGAGCTATATTGTATTAATAAGCACCCGGGCAACGCCGGGAAATAATCTGGTTAGTTCATAAGAGAGAGCATATAAAGAAACTTGTTTTAAATCGTATTATAAACGCTCAATCTAGAAAACAAACAAGCAAACAAGTGAGAACGCTTCAGATCCCAAAAAATAGGCAAAAATCTATTTTCATACATTACATACATAAATCAAAAGTCAGTATACATCGATATGATTTCTTGCCATGATGGAAATTACAAAGCTACCTTTTACAGGTAATTTAACAATACAATATTTACAAAGATTATGGAAGCTGAGTATTTAAATATGATTTCTGAATGCGCTCTTTTTAAACTGCCATTCAAGACTCAATCAGTTGAAAGAGCTGTCGAATAGGTCACAAGCTCTTCAAAATCGGTATGTAATCACAGGAAAAGAAAAAGTTTAGTAAAAACGAGGATATCTGACAGAAATATTTGATCAATTTACGACACAAAGGAACAATTTAACTGTGAAAGACGTATCTAAGAAATGTAAATACGTGCTTGCATTTGTAGGAAGGAAGGGTTCACGTGTAGAACTAGAAGTGCGGTCACCTCCTCGTGGTGAGTCCTGGGTAGTTCCACATGAGCTAGCGAAGAGTTGCAGGGTTCAAAGTAATAACAAAATGAATAAAAACAAGTTTGAAGACACTTCAAGTGAATATTGAGAGGAAATACTGAGTTAAAAAATGTCGAAAATATCAGAAATTTTGGGAAATTTGATGAACTTTGAGCGCAATGCTCGAACTGAAATAATAATCTAAAATGGTTTTAAAAAATTCTTTGTATATTTCAAAAATTTTTCTTCCATTTAATAACCACTCGTCACTAGTTTTATCATTTGCAATATTTTTTAAAAAAATTTGAAAAATCCACAAAAAATCAAAAATTTCAAAACTTTAGGCCAAATGCGCAGACTAAAGATGACGTCGCAAAAGTGAAATATTTTACAGAATTGTTACTTATCCTCATTCACAGTAAATGAAAGGTACCCGTTTACGAAAATCAAAAATTCATTTTTTTCGCTCCACCCTAGTGTGCATAGGTAGATTTCTGAATGCGCTCTTTTTAAACTGCCATTCAAGACTCAATCAGTTGAAAGAGCTGTCGAATAGGTCACAAGCTCTTCAAAATTGGTATGTAATCACAGGAAAAGAAAAAGTTTAGTAAAAACGAGGATATCTGACAGAAATATTTGATCAATTTACGACACAAAGGAACATCTTAACTGTGAAAGACGTATCTAAGAAATGTAAATACGTGCTTGCATTTGTAGGAAGGAAGGGTTCACGTGTAGAACTAGAAGTGCGGTCACCTCCTCGTGGTGAGTCCTGGGTAGTTCCACATGAGCTAGCGAAGAGTTGCAGGGTTCAAAGTAATAACAAAATGAATAAAAACAAGTTTGAAGACACTTCAAGTGAATATTGAGAGGAAATACTGAGTTAAAAAATGTCGAAAATATCAGAAATTTTGGGAAATTTGATGAACTTTGAGCGCAATGCTCGAACTGAAATAATAATCTAAAATGGTTTTAAAAAATTCTTTGTATATTTCAAAAATTTTTCTTCCATTTAATAACCACTCGTCACTAGTTTTATCATTTGCAATATTTTTTAAAAAAATTTGAAAAATCCACAAAAAATCAAAAATTTCAAAACTTTAGGCCAAATGCGCAGACTAAAGATGACGTCGCAAAAGTGAAATATTTTACAGAATTGTTACTTATCCTCATTCACAGTAAATGAAAGGTACCCGTTTACGAAAATCAAAAATTCATTTTTTTCGCTCCACCCTAGTGTGCATAGGTAGCCCCCCCCCCCCCCCCCCCCCCCCCCCCCCCCCCGCAAGATTTGTATGAAATGTGCTCCCCACCTCCTAGAAAATTGTAAAAACAGCCACTGTTCCCAAGTCATTTGAAAGCTTCTGATGAGTCATTAATATTGAGAACAAGTGATGACAGCACCTTTTTAGCTTACTTTCCAGTTAAAAATAAAAGAAAGACGAAAAAAGTAGCTTAATGCATCTAAAAAATATCGCCAAGTCCAAAAAATATCGCCATGTTAAAAAAAATATCGCCAAGTCCAAAAAATATCGCCAAGTTAAAAAAAATAAAACGGTAAAATGAATATCAAAAAATTAAAAATTTGAAAGTAGGGTATTGAGATGGGGAATTTGTGTGTCTGTTGGTCGGTCGGTCTGTCTGTCCCCCCCCCCCCTAATAACTTTTGAATGAACATTCCGATTTGGACAAACTTTTTTTTGTTGGAAAGATCTCGGCGAGTACAGCTCATTCCCATATTGATTTTTCGATTTGAACAATTTTTGGTTCAACTTTGAACCGTTCAAACAACCTGTCCCGGGATACTAACTTTTGAGTGAACAGTCCGATTTGAACAAACTTTTTTTGTTCGAAAGATCTTGTCAAGGATACTTCATTCCCGTATTTACATTTCCGATTTGAACAATTTTTCGTTCAACATTGAACCGCTCAAGCAAGCTGTCACCCCTAATAAGTTTTGAGTGAACAATCCGATTTAAATAAACTTTTTTTTTGTTCGAAGGATCTCAGCAAGGATACTTCATTACCGTATTTAAATTTTCAATTTGAACATTTTTTCGTTCAACATTGAACCGTTCAAGCAACCTTTCCCCACCTAATAACTTCTGAGTGAACCATCCGAATGGAATAAACTTTTTTTTGTTTGAAAGATCTCGGAGAGGCTCATTCCCAAATTTCGCTTTTTGATTTGAACCACTTTTCGTTCAATATTGAACCGTTCAGAAGAAAAAATTTAACATTAGCGCCTACAGGGAGTTTAAGTTGAATGTTGATCCTGAACTTAAAGTCGGATTTCCTTCAAACTAACTTTGTAAGAAAATGGTTTTGATAAATAATGTTTATAAAGTACTTTTCTGAATAATCTTATGTGAGGACTCTTACTCCACAAACATGGCGGAAATGCAGGCTCAGAAAAAAAATGACTGACTGTGCAGACGATTTTTTGTTTATTTATTTATTTGTTTTATTTTATTTATTTATTATTATTATTATTGGCAGACGATTTTTTTTGTAACAAAAATGTTTCATTCACGAGGGCATTTTATTTATCGATATTTAACAACTGGCAACAGATTAAAAGTGAAATTTGAGACATTTTATCAACAGACGAGTTTTTTTCTTTTTTTTTTTTTTTTTTTTTTTTTTTTTTTCTTTCTTTGATAAAATGTGTTTTGATGTACTTTGTACTTTTAATTTTTTTTTTGAAAACAGTTGAGGAATTTTTCTGCAGAAGAACTGTAACAGTTACGTTCTTTAAAAGGTGCGACAAAACTTTATTTATTCATTTATTTACTTTTTATGTGTCTATTTCATCTGATGAAAGGGGTATATTTTGCTTTTAGAAATCAGCTTTAAGTGCTAAAAAGGTATGTTTGACATAATTTTCAGTCTCAGATAATCGAGAGAATAATGATCAGATGCTAGAATGCCGATGTCGATGTACAGGAAAGTAAACTCGTTTAGTTCTTGACAGAACTTCTTGTTTAGTTTAATTTGCAGGAGTAGAGGAGCATTTGAAAATTACATCTTCTGTTTGTTGGCGCTAATGTTATCACTACAGAGGATATTATAGCTCAAATTCCAGCTGATGCAAATGATAAAATAGTGAAATGGACTGATAACAAACTGAAGAATATAAAGCTAAACAACTGTCAACATTCTTAATGGATTTTTATGTGCCAAAAAAAAAAAAAATCTTCCATAGCCAGGGGAGCTAATACTGATGTTTATCAGGCCATGAGTATTCTTCAAAAAGAGTAACACAAAAAAAAAATGACAAGAGATGTCATACCAAATTATCAAAACTCTTTAATGCTGAAGGGGAAACAAATAATTACATATGAATTTTTGTAATTTTTTTTTCAACCTAGTTTATGAATGACCCATGAACGAACAGCAATAACAAGCAAATATTGCTATTCCTTCATGGTTGCTATAAGCTAGTTGAACTGTATTTGTTGGTTTTACACTTTTAAAAGCTTCTTTAATTTACCTTTGATGAAGACAACTGGCTCATTTAAAATAATTTACTTTCTTTTTCTGAAATAATTTACTGTTCTTCCGGAAATTTGTTTTACAATGAATGTATTTGCATATAATAATGCATAATATTTTTGCATTTTTTGAAATTTTAAAATTTGTTATCTTAATTTCTTCAAGTTTTTTTCATTAAAGTTGTGAAAGACTGGTAGGCTCCGTGTTCTAGCTTGTAAAGTTATCTAACTTCAGTGCTTCACATTTTGTTTATGCTTTGGTATTTCAGGACTGAAATTAACGGCTCCTAACTGATAAAATGTTAACTTTTCAGGTGTGAATCAGTACTTGGAGAATTCTTACATAATATTATAGAAAATCCAAGAAGAGTTAACTTTGTTGCGATGGTTAATATCTTGACGACTCATGCAAATTCATCAGGCATGTTTAATTTATATCTTATTTTTGTGATGTTTGTGTTACTCATTTCTCTAAATGCCAGTTTGAAAGAAGCTGTTTTTTTTTTAAAAAAAAAAGGGAAAAGAATATTTAAAACTAATTTCCTAATAACTTTTTCGAAGCTGGCATTCTTTAAGCCTGCGAGATCCATTTAACTTACAAGCGGTTAAGGTTGTAGTGTATGGAACAAAAATTTTCCTTTCAACCAAATTGGATACTTTTACAGAAAGTTTTGATTCGTACAGGTTTTTAATGTTTAACGTGTCATGCATCTTCAAATTTTTGTAATTGTTGTGTTTGATAAATCTTTGAAATATTTCCAAATCAAAGGGGTTTTTAAATTTTGCTCCTTCTAATAAAGGGCAGTGTCTATCTGTGTGTACTTTTACCGAGCTTATACTATCATGTTATAGTCATGAAATTTGGCATACATATTCTAGAGGTGGATTATGTAGTGATTTGAAATAGTTTTTAAGCTATTTGAAATTTTATAGTTAACCCTTTAAGGGCCATGGGACTTATGTTTAAATTTTATTTCATAAATTATCGAATACAAATAAATTATTAATTATATTTTTTCTGTGCTATTGAAACATGAAAATATTATTATTGCCAAAAAATTCAGTTGTTGTTTAAATACTTCTCTAATATATCTGAGTTGAATTGAATAATAAATTAAACTAATTTTGGAAAATTTTTGTAGTTATGCATCTTTGATAGATCTTAATAGACTCATGTGTCCCATAAATTTATGCAAAATGTACTTGTCTAATTTTGATAATCTGCACTCAAGTATGACCTTATTTCTCATCTTTTGCAGAAGAGCTAGTGCAATTCACAGCTCTGACTTGGCTGAAAGAATTTATTAGAATTGCAGGGTGTACTTTGTTACCATCATCATCTGGTATTCTTATGGCTGTACTTCCTAATTTAGCTCAAGATACAGAAAACAGAAGAAGTATCCTTTATAATGTTTAAAGTGGTTTGTTGAGAACTTGTTCTTGTATTTTATTTAAATGAGATGTATTATTTGAGAAAGACTTTTGCATTTCCAATAAGTGAACTGCAATATGTTCTTATGTTCAAAAAATTTAATCTTTATTTCTTTTTCTTTAATCAACTGTTGTTACTGTATAGATTAATCATATGATACTCATGTCCAAAATACAGTAATTTGTTGTGGCCAACATCAAATGTTCTTCTAAGCTATCTTTCATTGCATTATCTGTGTTTGAAATAATCACAACACACACCATCTCCTTCTAGTGACTAGCTCCAAAAGTTTGAATTGAACGGTTTTTGGCATTTGGTTTTGTAACCCAATATTTTACTTTAATACTAAGATTTCCAAACCTAGGTGCATAATTTGATGCCTTAAATTTTAGATTGCACCAAAACATCTGCTATGCATGCAAAGAAACTTCTTTTTTTTTTCAAATAAGACACTAAATATTGTTTATTTTGTTCTTCTTTGGTTTTTAGTATTCTTATTCAATGGAATTTTTTATAACCTTGCATACTTTTGTTTTATTGAAAATGCTTCTAAGATTTTTCTTTTTCATGCCTAGAAAAGTTTTCTGAGACTTAAATTCTTGTTTCTAACATATACTTGTTCTGTTAACTTTTATCCCTCAGAATGCCTGTCATATCCTCTCTGTATCTTTCAGCTACACAGGGACACCCTAAATGTGTGTGTATGTGGTTTTATAAGTGCACATGTATACAATTTTACAGTCTTTCTTTCAAATGCATCATTTTCAGAAATTGCTAAATTGATATTCAACTAAACACAGAATGTGTAGTCAATATTTAATGTTTCCTCTTCAAATATTTGTCATATACTTGTGAAATTTTAGGTTTGAGAATTCTAAATCCCTTAGCATATTGTAGATATTGTTGAAACTGCTAAAACAGTCAATAGCGACCTCATGAAACTTGTAGTGCAAGAAAAACAGCAGCTCACGTGTGAAAACATTGATGATTCAACTTCATCGGAGAAAATTGAAGCTCCTTTGATGGACCATTTAGATAATCAATTGGACTTAAAGTCTTTAATAGCTGTTTTGACCAAGCAAATCAAATATGATTCCATACAAACTAGAATAGCTGTTTTAAGATGGATTCATCATTTGCTTGTTCAGATACCAGATAAGGTAATGTTTTTCTAAGGTAAATTTTTGTCACATTTTCTTGCTTTATGAATTCACAAAATTATTCATAATTTCTGCTGTATGCTTAGACTCAGCACTATAAATTTTGTAAAAAATGATGAAGCATCAATAATTGAGAAATTGAGTTTTCTCCATATTTTCATTAAAAATGTTGAAAGTAGTTTTATTTTCAAATGGTGTACTATGTGAGGATCAATGATAAACTAATGGAATTTTTAGAATTGAAACCGAAAACAGCAACTTTCTTTCAAACAAATAAAAATGTAAGGAATATTAACTGATTTTGTCACAGTTTCACTCAGCTGCCTTTGTCGATTTTTCAAACATAAATTTGTCAGTTTGTCTAAAACATGATTTTGTTGGTTTGTCTAAAACATGTTTTTACCACTGTCTCCTAAAGTTTGCTTTTTTATTGTTCTGTTTAACTGATTTGGCCACTGTTTCATGAACAGCCTTTTTGTCATGAATCCAAAAAATTATGATTATTTTTTACTTACTGTCTTTTTTCTTGGCTCTGATAAAAACTATGACTCTGTCCCAGTTTCACTAATGGTAATTTTGTCATGGCTCCAGTAAACCATGATTTCAGTGCTAGTTTTTAAAAAGTCACGTTCTCATGATTTTTGAGCTAACCACAACATGATTAAATTGCTGTCCCATGATTTTACCCTATGCCTAATAAAAAAAATATTAAACTATAAAATGTTTGCTGAAATTTTGCTATCTTCCATATTTTATGTACTTGATAACAAGTTTATTTATTTTTGACACACAGCATCTTTAACATGAATTTTGCAAATTTTTTTATTGAGAGCAAATCTTTAAATATTTTAAATGTTTTTTTCCATTTATAGATATTCAAATTTGTAGAAGAAATATTCCCAGTGCTTTTGCAAACTCTTTCCGATCCTGCAGATGAGGTAATTTTTCAAATTAAACTGATTTATCATTTACAGTGGTTATTTACACGCTGATATTTTTAAATCTATTTTAGTTTTTGTTTTTAAAATATATTTACTTTTTCTGAAATGTTTTTCTCAGTATTACCCAGGCTCATCCTTTATGGGGTTCTACCTTTGAGACATTAAATGATTACATATAAAGATAGTATGGACATATAATCTGCATTGAATACATACCCTCTCCTCTAATAACGGATTCACAGATTTGCAGGATCTTTACAATGCATTTTTGGAGGACCTTTAGAGATGAACTAAACTAAGTAAAAAAATTTCATGGGATTTTTAGATCCCCTTCAATGCCTTTTCTTCTGACTTTTTGTCTGATTAATGCCGTAAAACAAATTCAAATGTTTTTATTAATGTATAGTAAAAAAAAATACAAAACTGGCCATGTACGCATTTTTTTCGGTCATGCACTCTTTAGACACACATGTCAGGCAAGGCATGTAAAATTTTGAAGATTTTTCCAGCCGTGAAACCTATTCAAATCTATTTCTTGAAATGGGAACTTTCTGAATATGCTTTTTTTTTCCATAATAAAAGTATGCATGGATGGATCTAGAAAGGAGCAAGTAGGACCTTTACCCTTTACAGTAACCTCTAGTGGTAGTAATTCAAGCTATTTCCTACCTTCCAAGTTTTTATAAACTTCGAAGGTAGCTGGTTAAAGGCAGTAGTTTCAAGATTTGTACGGCACAGAAAAATCGAAGATGAAAGTAGAGATTTTGTCAAATTCTTGCCAATGTTGCACAAACCCGATTAGGGCAGTTTAAACATGACTACTATCAGCCTGCTTAAGCAAAATGAATTCATTTGAATTATATTTTCAAAAATAAATTGCTTTACAATAGATATTGTATTTACTTCTCTCCCCTTTTTAGGTAGTTCTTTTAGACTTGGAAGTGTTAGCTGAAATCTCCAAATCAGCAGCTGGTCAAAATCATGTTTGTAATATTGAAAATATTGCATCCATATGCCTAATGAAAGAAATAAAATTAAAACCACCTAGCAACATGAACAGTTACTTTGCAAGCTTCATGGTTTCTCTTCTGCATTTGTTTAACTCTAACAGTCAGTTGTTTGAATCTAAGTGTTCTTTTATCATTAGGTATGTATTTTTTTTTACTATATTTGTAGTTAAAGACAGCATTTCTCAAAGTGAGCTCATATCAGAGGGACTGCGGTACTAGCCTTTATGCCATAGTTACCTGATCAGTAAGGCATCGGACTCGTTACCAGCGGGTTCGAATTTGAACCTGGACAATCAAAGATCCTCTGCGTTCACTAATGGTGACTGGGGCATGTTAAATATGTTTGTGGGAACAAGGTACTCCAAGTTCCCATTCCAAATCAATACCACTCAGGGTGCTGTACCAGGTATTGCTCGGTTCCTGGTGTGGATACTAAAACAGAACACTTTTCAGGGGCCCATTCAAGTAGGTACAAGAGACCCTGAAGTGAGTGGGTGGGCTTGCTAAAAAGTGAAAAATAAATTTAACTTGCAATCATACAAGGAGAGTTGGCAAATATTTTAGTTTAAGGAGTATGACTGAATGTGGTGCACTTTTAAGCAAAGAGATATTATCAGTCTTTCTAGCTTCTCTGAATATGAACAAAAAAAGCTGAATTTAGTTGGCTTATCCTGCAGTAAGACTGGGGAAGATATGCAAATAAGAAAATTAGTTACATCATTTTTGGTTTGTTGTCCAGTCTGAATTCAAAGATTTAGTTTATAAGCAACTTATTTGGGTGTGATCAAACATTTTTGTCTCTTTGTTACATAAAATGTGTTAAAACAAGTCGAACTCAACATAAGAACAGTGAACAAGCTTTGAGGCTAAAACTTTCAGTAACTATCCCCAGAATCTCAGGTATAATCAAATTCAAGAAACAACTTCAATCATCCCATTCATTCATTTGTGAAGACTGAAGCTACAAGTACAACATAATGATCTGTGATAGGCAACTTGCTGAATATTATTCAAAAGTGTCATAAATGTGTTGTCATAATTCAGTTGTGTTTTTGTGTTTAAAAAACATATGGACTGTAAAATTAGTTCTTCAATTAAATTTCAGTTTTTGTATAATTTACTCATTTGTAAAATGAAAGCGGTTTATACCTGAAAAGAGGTGAGATGCCAATTTCAACAATAATTTAGTTTGTAAATAATTAATAACCTCTTTTATTTGATATTTAATATGGATATTTTTTATCGTTTATATCATTAACAGCAAGACAAGCTTTTTTGTGTATGTAACTCAGGGTTTTTACGCTCCTTACAAACTCCTTATAAACTCCTGCTTTTTAAGAAGAGAAAATAAGGGACCTTAAAACTCCTGAATTTTGCCATTATCTCCTTGCAAACTCCTTATTTTTTATTCTATTAATACATGTATTTCTTTCTGTTAACTATTTTCGTCTACCACTAATCTGAGGGGTGATTGTATTCGGGTATTATGCCTGAATTCCAGTATTTTTTCGTGCGTTAAAACCGGAAATTTAGTATTTTTCACTATGCTTTTATCTTCCCACATCCGAAATTTTTTTTTCTTACTTCAAATTTTCGACGATCATATCGATAATTATTATTAATGTACATCACCTACACCAGTTAAAATGATGTTCCAAAGCTGTTTTGCATTAATAAATTCTTGTATTTGCCGCTTTTATACTTTTGATGCCTTCATTTTTCATGATGCAATCTCTTTGCATCCGGTTTGAAAATCAAATATTCCTGATTTTTGATCTTTACTTTGCTTTTCTAAGGGGCAAAAAAGTAAAATATCTTTTTATTTCTATTAAAATCGAGAATTAAAAATTTTCCAGCAAAATTCTATACTATCTATGAGAGTCAAAAAATTACAATTGAAATCACTTTTAGTTTCTTAAATTTTCTTCACTTACGTTGATTGCTCTTAATATGCCTATCAAAAGCTTTTTAATGAAAATTATTATAATTTTACTTTAATAAATCATTTAATATGCCGTTTTTTTTCTTTTGTTTGTTTAACTCGTTCATTATGAAAATCATGATCTCTTTGCATCCGCCACTGGAATAGGACTTTTTACATTCATGATGTTTACTATTCTCTGTCATGAGGTAAACAACTAAAATTTAATTTTATTTTTTCGATTAAATGATTAAGTTGAAAAGTTTTGAACGAAATTCTGTGCACTTTAAGAGTCAATCATCGAAAAAATAAGAAATTTGAAAGTTATTTTGGCCTCAACTATCTTCAGTTAGTTTATTATTATTTTTATTTCAATAATTACTTTATTTATTTTGCTTTATTTATTTTATTTGTTTATTTTATTTATTTATTTTTGTTTGTGGATTCGTGTTACAAAATGAATTATAAGTGTCTTGTTTTTGAGAAAGTTCTAATTTTCAATCAGTCTTTTTTTTTTTACATTTTCTTATTTTTGTTAAAAATTCATTTTCAAAATAAAATATTTTTCAATGGTTACCCCCCCCCCCTTTCGATATTTGAATTTCAGTTTTAGTCAGCTAATATTCAAGAAGCAGGAAGTGCATATTTGACTTTCAATTTAGTGAGTTATTTAATATATTGTATGACGGCAAAAGTAAATAATACAAGACTTGTGATTTTTTTTTAATATGTTGTTAAAAATGTGTCTTTGAACTGTAAAATACTCCTTAAAAATTGAAATTAACTCCTGCAAAACTCCTTAAAAATTCCTTACTTTTAGTTTTCAAATTTGAGTATGAACCCTGTAATTAAACCCACTGAGCATCCACGGTTGTTCATGGTTAAACCCCTTGCTTTAAGAACGAATCAAAAATTAATTTCTGCTGTCCCAATCCCAAGGCTGATGCAAAACAATATGTTAGCTGCTCCAAAATCTGATATGAACTGCATAAAGCCTGTGAGAGCACTGGCACACAAGTATTACTTACTTGTAAACAGGTTACACTTGAAAAAACATTATTTTCTTAGTTGTAGTTAAATCATTTTTAAATGAAATTTGTATAATCAATATACTTTATGATATTGCATGAAACTGTTATTCATATGCCATTTATTTTTTTTCCCTTTTCTTTCAGACAGCTGTGCATTTTATTGAATGCAGAAGATATATATCTTACATTATCAGAAATTCTAGTCATTTATAATGATCCACGCTTTTCTTGTCAAATGGTTCATACATTGAACAGCATATTACTCACATCTACTGAACTTTTTGAGCTTAGAAATCAACTGAAAGAACTCAAAACAGAGGTACGTGACAAAGAACTGTGATAAGAAATGAAAAATGTTTGAGATTATTCTAATGATTAGTTGTTAAAACACAAATGTTCTATGCTCCAAAAGAATATACAAATTAATGTTTTGGTGTTACAAGGAATGCCTGTAGAATTCAAAGTTTCTATACACAAGTGAAAAGAAGGAATTGCACTAAATATGTTATAAGGCATAGTAGACTACTCGGAAATTTTATTTTTATTTTTAAAACTTTAGATTTTCTCTCTTTTTTTTTTTTTTTACTGTTGTTGAAAGCAATGCAGTATTCGTAAATTTCTATTTTCTACAGCGAACTTGTTTTCTTTATTAGGGCTTTTAGTCTTATTTTCTTAGACGAAGTAGATTTGATTCTTCTTTTAAAGTGAAATAGGTGACTGTGTACTGGTAGATTAGACTTAAATTTGGCCCTTATGTGAAGTCAATGTGATGCATATGCCCTGAAGCAAACTACAAAAGGGACTATAACCAAAGACATATACACTTTTAAAGTTTTTTAGCTGATTTTGGCTTTAAGATGTTAGATTCTACTTGTATTCGAGGCATTTCATGGTATTTGTGACATAGGGGTATCCGTAACAAAACTTTTTTAAAGTTTAAAATTTTTATATATGTTGAAAAAGTACATTCTAAAGTATGAATATCATATTGTTTTCATAGTTCACTTTATATTATGTTTGTAATTGCACTCAGAACATTGAAAATGCAATTTTCACTGTTACGGACTCTGCATTGAATTTTTCTTTAAAAACTAAACTTTTATTTCAATTATTGTTACGGACTCTACAGTCATCATTTTCACAATCCATAATTTTTTATAGAACACACTTTTTGATTAAAATTTTTAGCTGTATTAGAGGTGAGCCTTTACTTTATCTGTCTCAAGTACCAGTTTTGGCTTAAAAATCGGTTTAAGCCAGATTCAAAGAAAAATTCAATGTAGAGTCCGTAACAGTGAAAATTACATTTTCAATGTTCTGAGTGCAATTACAAACATAATATAAAGTGAACTATGAAAACAATATGATATTCTTATACTTTAGAATATACTTTTTCAAAAAAAAAATTTTAAACTTTTAAAAAAGTTTTGTTACAGACACCCCTATGTCACAAATGCCGTGAAATGCCCCATTCAGTGGATTTGCACCCAACCCGAGAATGACAAAATCCCAGTCATAAAGATTCATCACATATCACTGGCTCTGAAAAATCTAGTAAATGTGTCCTCATGTTGAAAATTAAATACTCATTGTCATTTTTTGATCTGTCATTAAAATTTCCTCTTTCTCTGAGGATTATTAATGGTTGCTTGTGTGTGCTCTATGAAGCAATTGAAACAAATAAATTCTCACAAAATAACAACAAAATGAATCCCATAATTATCAACCCAAAAATCATTTTCTGCTAGGGAAAACCATTTTATGCTCCTATTATATTGTATTGTCTTACTCTTAGTAATATTTTAAGTTAAAATGTAAAAATGTATAAATTTATGTTCAATGAATTGACAGGGCTATTGTTTTATTATAAAATAATATCCATCAATAAATGATTATCTTCTTAATAAAATGGGTTAGAATGTTTACTAGCATTCCATAATGGTTAGCAAATTTTTATCCATGTGTAAAAAAGAGAAGAATGCATGTGATAATTTTGAATGGAACTCAACTTGCTGATGAAGTGTGTATAATATTCTTTTGAAAAATACTGAAAAAAAATCTCATGTTTCTCCCCACCATCTTACTTTGTAAAGAGTCTATTTTAATCTTCATCTGAATAAACGTATAATTTCTAAAAAAGAAATTTAAAGGTCTTACAAGCATTCTTTTTCATTGTTTGTTTACTGTTTTACTACAAGGTCAGGGCCTGATTACAGTAGGGGCACAGGACCCCCCTTTTAGATTTCAGGGGGCCTAATATCCTCTTACTTTATCCAATGCCTCTTAAGTACTAAATACCTATTGTATATTTTACTAAAATGCCTACTGTATGTTTTACTATTATACTAAAAGCCTACTGTGTATGTCAATGTATATTTTTCTCTTAATAATTTGATAGCATGATTTTTTTTTTTTTTAAATCTTTGCACAAAACTTTTATTTCATTCTGATATTTTAAGTATTTTTTTACTCGTAACACATAACTGATATGAGAAGGTGGCAGAGGGCCCTAAAATAGAAATGTGCCCCATGTCCAATGTCAGAATGATCGGGCTCTATACAAGGTAGCGTGGATTGGAATAAAAAGCTACACTGCATGCAAGCAATATTGTGCGATGTGGAGCAATAATTAATATCAAGGTTTCCATTTTTTGTTGGCAGAAGTTTTACTTTATTTTTCTTTCAGAGCAGCTGGTCCTTGTTTGTATGCCTTTATCGTTCATGGTGCCATAGTCCAGTTGCAACTGTTTCTCTTTGCCTTTTGTCCCAAAATTACAAACATGCCTGTGATCTATTACATTTATTGTATCCTTTTTGCTGCTGTATATTTCATTTTAAGTTTTCTTATTGTATTTATTAAAAGCTATGCATGTCATTGACATTTGAAAAAAGCAAATATAGTACAAGGATGTCATTTATAAGAAGCTAAATTTTGAAATCTCATTCATCCCAAGTAAATTTGATGTGGTGTGTACTTTTTTCAGTTTTTTTATATAATCAGTAGCTGTTTGTATAAAGGTAGTTCTTATATGAATAACGTTTAAGATTTGTGCTTTAGAATCCCTAATAGAGATTGTTAAAAATATTCATTTTTATGGGACATTAGAAAATTTTTGTTATTAATAAGTGTCCTTCTTTTTACTGTAGACTAGCTACATCGACTGGCTCTGCATGGTTAACCTTGAGAATTAAAGTTTTGTCAAAGGATGCATGTGTAAAAGTTCCGATTAGATCAAAGTCGATATTTTACCCTTGCGCAGCACAAAAAAATAATCATTATTTGTTCCATTTTTTTCAATGATTTCTTTCACGCTAATTAATTTCTTTTGCGCTCGTGCAGGTGATTTTTATTTCCAAACTTAAAAATGCCCATATATTTTTCCTGATGAAGATATCAGTTAGCAATTTTCAAAACCTTTGAAAGGAAACCCCCTTAAAGTTATTTTTTTGTGAGTTTTCCAATAAGGCCAAAATCGAGAAGAGCCGATAATTAATTTCAGGTAGAAAGAGCCATTTTTGAGGACTTAAGTTGCAATTCAAATGGTTGGTACTTTTTTGATGTTCAAGAACCCTCCTACGACCCTTCCCGGGTGCCCAAGTACCTCCCAGCCAAATTTGGTCCAGATCCAAAATAAACTGGATTTGTATTGGGACATACAGACACACATGAACATATTCTTTGTTTTATTTATATGGATTGCATGCCACTTTGTTACATATAGAATCTGTCAAAATGATTTAGCCTTCTTTAATTTTTCCTTAATAATTTCTTTAAAAAATATTCCTTTTCTGACTAGAACATTGTTTTCAAAAACTCAAATTAGAATGAGTATAAGTCTACATATTTGTAAGTAGTGAGGTTATTTTTTAATACAGTCACCTCTTAATAACTCGAAGTCCCAAGGGATTTAACCTTAACTAAACTAAAACCTTAGAGTTACTGTTGTTTTTAGTTACAAGAAGTTCCCACAGCCTTTTCAAGAGTTTAGGACTCAATGAGAACTTCAAGAGAATTCGAGTCATTTGGTTTACAGTTATCAGGAGTTGACTGTATAAAATAACTAATATTAAGTATTAAATAATTAATATTAAGTATTAAATAATTAGTATTAAGTATTAGATAATTAATATTAAGTTTTAAATAATTAATATTAAGTATTAAATAACTAATAGAGGCCTAAAAACTTTCTTTCTAGAAATATAAATATTGAAAGTATGTTTCTTGATTGAAAAGTGTGTACCTTTCCCTATAAAAGTATTTTATTATTTGTTTAAATCAGCATATATAGCTAGTTGTGTCAATTATGCATGAACTTATTTCTTGACTCATCCTAATTTTAAGTGCTGACATCGAAGTTACTGTGGAATTTTTGACTGAAATTGATAAACTGGTGCAACTCATAGAATCTCCTATTTTTACATGTAAGGCTAAATTTTATTCTATTATTTAACTTCATGTACTAAGGTATTTTATTTCACAAAAACTCGATTTATGTGATGGTTTTTGGGCTAAGTAATGGACATATATATATCTTACGAGATACTTGCGTTACAGTGAAAATAAAGTTATTTAAATATTTCCCTTAAAATCTTCAAAATTTAACTGCATTTTTTGTTGTAAAGACCTCTTTGTGAAATTCATGAAATGAAACTAAGATTTAACGTATTTCTAGTCTTTGCAGCTGTTGTGCGAAAAATAGATATATCTGTTACCGTGAGTTTGCATTATTACAAAATTGGTTCTTGTAAATGAGACAGTAGCTCATTTTACCTAGTTACACCTTAATTATAATTGTACTTTTCCCCCTAGTATAATGTATTTGCATAAAAAATTACTTTTCCTAAATAACATGTTGTGACTATTCATGCTTTGGCAGCTGTTTATTGTTATTATTTTTTTTAATAATATGTAGGTGAAAATTGTTTTCTTTAAAACACTAATACATTTCATTTTCTCTCCTTCAAACTTTTGTTTAGATTTAAGATTGCAGCTTCTTGATAGTCAAGAAAATCCATTCTTGGTTAAGAGCTTATATGGACTTCTAATGCTTTTGCCTCAAAGTGAGGCATTTCATACTCTTCGACATAGACTTGCGTGTGTGCCTAATGTTCAACTCATGCCTCCGAAGAAAACGAAGTAAGAATTACTTTTATGTTTTATTATAGAAGGTACTGTGCAGAATAAATTACTTGTGAAAGATATAGTTGACAATGTTTGTGTTGAGGAATGAAGGAAAGATGATCTGCAAGTGCAGTCATTAGATAAACATCTTAAAAAGGAATATTTTTGTTCATGTATAGTTTGATTTGTTGTTCACAAATTTACCTAGGCTTCTTTACTCAAAAAATTAAACTAATTGTAAATGCACTTTACAAATTAAAAAACTATAAGCAGAAGGTGATCGCTCTCATGGCAAACTTATGCGTACATTTATTTTTTAATAACATACCGAAGCTGTTAAACCTATGCCCTTTAGTGATCATATATCAGTGAAAAAACTTAATATCTATCTGTTGAAATTTTTTGTCTTCACTTTTATTCCTGAAGGATAAATTGTCTTGTGACTTTCTTTTGAAACACATTTTTTCTTTAAAAACTCTTCTACAATGATTATTTTTCAGAATGTTTCAAAATGCGTAGTTCGTAGAGTTGTTAAAATTGTTTTGCATATCTTGAAACAGGTTTTTTTTTCTTGTGCTGGTTGTAACAATAAATATTTTCAATTTCTAAGTACTGAAACAAAAATTGATTTTCAGTTTTTTTTTTTTTTTAACTTCGTTTTGCTATCCCATTATTTATATTAATCATTAAATAAATATGTTTCAAAAATATTCTTTTAATTTTTAACATTTGATTTTCTAAAGAAAATATTTTCTTTATCATGTTTTTTTCTTTAAAATTCAGTTTCTAAACATATTGATAAATGTTGTCTCAATTTCATTACATTTCTGTCTGAAAATGTGTGTCCTTTTGGAAGAAATTGATGCCAACAATTTAAAATCTTTTAGTGCACTCCAATGTACTGGTAGTTACATAGTTCACAACTTCTTTTTTTTTTTTTTTCAAATTTAAACATTGATACTGTTTGTGTTATGATTGTATTGTAGTAGTTTTTTTATTTGAAAAATATGTTACTTTCCGTCTTGTGAGCTATAATTAATGACTCTCATTTTTTGTTTCATTATTTGCATATTTAAGCAGAACGATTTGAATTCAAGAGCAAAAGGATGTGAAAGGTTACTAGTATGAAAAAAGAAAAGTTTTTTTTTTATTTATATGGTTTAAAGTTTAACATTATTAAATGTATAATAAATTTTGAATATTTTATAAGATAATAAAAATCATTTCAAATAACTTATATTAAAAACTGAAATTTGCATTTTACATTGATGAGTAAAATTTGACAACCTTTAAAAAAGTACAAATGAAAAAGTACATTGAAAAAGAGTCAAAAACTCTTTCCCTGTTCACTTGACTGGTTTGGACATGTTAACCTGCCTTCTATTTTTATGCACTGAAGATGGGGCTTGCATTTTACAGTCTTAAAACAGCTGTTTGTTAAGTTTTAAACTCTTTTTAAATGTATACATTCGTACTTTTTTAAACGCTGTCAAATTTTACTCATTTCACAGTACAAAATTTTCAACTGCTTTTTTACAATTTTTCTATTACGTTGATGTCTTGATTCATAAGGTTTTCTTTTTAATTTATGCATTATTTCTAGATCAAAGGAAGACCGCAAGCCTCCCAACTTTATAAACTTTGAAGAACTCATTAAGCATTTTAAAGAGATTCAGGAGAGAAGATTAAAAGAAAAGAGGACAATGTTATTGAAATAATAATGTTTGATGTATAGGGATGCCAAAATGTATTAAACCTAAATTAGGAGCAAAGTATTTTGAAAAAAAAAAAAAAAGAATGTATTCCATTTGTACTAATTTATGTTTTCATGACTCAGTTACTCTTTTGTATTTTAAATGACTTATCATTTGAATCACATTTATACAAATCATTCCACATCTTTTAATTGAAGTGCTCCTTCATCATAAATGATATTGTACAGTCATTTTAATATTTTATATTTTCTTGATCAATTTTACACATTTTCTTTAAGTATGAATGCATGTGTTAATTTACTTCTGAAATTTTGTATTTAATACTTCGCTTGTTAAAATTTGTGTTAATTTTATTTTTATGTTGAAATTAAATATAATATGCATTAAATATTTATATGCATTGTAGTTCATTTGTTGTGTGCATCATTTTTATTTCATCCAAGGGCACCAAAATTTCTCCTTATTGCCATAACATTTTCATTTTAGTTTCTGAGACATGTAGTTAACACTTGTTTCAGCACATTTTTTTCCTTAAGTAATATTTCTTTAGGATATTTTATCTGAGCAATATCTATAAATAAAATTTTTGTGAGCATATTTGAATTCAATGAAACTTTTTATGTCTTTAACAATTCGTATGAGATTAGCGCCAAATTGAATGAGTGATTGATTGAGTTCCATTCTAAATTTCCAAAGTTTATTTCGATTTTCAAGTCTTCTTTTATGTTGTTGAGTATGGATAAGAGAGATGCTTCAACTTGTTCTACCTTTTTAAAGCTGAGAAGAAATGTGAGATAAAATTTGTATGAAAGTTCAGCAATGAAAAGAACAAGGGCTATTTCCAGTACTTAAGATATTTTAAGTCACAGTTAAAATTCTACAGAGAAGGCTAAAATGGACTATTTATAGCAATTAAACTAGCCTTATTTGTCCTAATCTGGATTTGGAAGTTACTTTTTTATTTTAAATACTAGCTGCATGGTCCGGCTCTGCCCGGTGTACCTTGAGAATAAAATTTATGTCAAGTAACGCATGTCTATAAAAATTCCGATTAGATTAAAGTCAACATTTTGCGCAGTACGAAAAATGTATCCATCGCCAAAAAAGTTTTAAATCCCCGCTACAGGAAAAGAAAAAGCAAGAATTTTATTTGTTTATGTTCAAGAAAAAAGTGGCAACACCTTTTTCTCATTAATAATTTATTTCACCCTATTTACTTTCTTTCACACTCATGCAGACGATTTTTATAAATCCAATTTAAAATGGATATTTCCAAATTTTCGAATACCCATATATTTTTTCACTGTGTAGATATCGATCAGTGGTTTTGAAAACCTTTGGAAGGAAACTTTCCTAACGGGTTTTTTGCGTTCTTTCGAATGAGACTAAGATCGAGAAGATCCGATAAGCATTTCTCTAGATAGAGCCATTTTGAAGTAGAAAGAGCCATTTTGAAGTCCTTTATTCGATATTCGAACGGATCGGTACTTTTTTCCCGCTCTAAAACCACCCTATGACCCAAGTATCTTCTTGCGGAATTTCGTCCAGATCCGACATAAACTGTGGATTTGTATAAGGTACACACACATAAATATACATATTCCTTGTTTATTTATGTGGATTTAATAAGCATATATTCAACTTTTCTAGTGATTATCTCCAATACTTTCCGATTGAAGTGTCATATGGATTCTATATTGATTGTACTATACGTTGGCCTAAAATTCAAAAAATCTTATGTTCAAACTGTTTCTTTTAAATTTTGAAATGTATTTATGTGTGGCAGTGATACGCTGATAGTGGTGCCACATGAAAGAATGATTGCTGTTCTCAGGGAATGCACTTAGTCTGCCAATGGCTAGTAGCCAATATGCAGCTCTGTTTGAAATAAACAAAACTTTCATGTAAAATGCTACTATTTTCTTCTAAAACCTTCCTAGAATGAAGATTTTCATGAAAAATTAACACAAGCTTTTTTTTCCTTTCTTTTCAAGTCAGTTTTATTTTTTGAAAGAGGATAATTATTACAAAATTACTATTTGGAACAAAATTTTTCTTCTCTATTTGAAACAAAACTAATGCTCATACATGGTACTTTGTCTCTAAGGGTGCTGTTGTATCAACCTTCAAGCAACAAGGCTTGTTGGGTAGAGGAATGAATGAGTCATTACATGTAGGTTGCGTAACAGCACAATAAACAAATTGTCTTCTTAGCAAAAGTATTTTTAATAATAGAATAAATGAAGACCAATCAATTTAATTATATTAATTAAATCAGTCATTATTATGTAGTACCAATAATGGGCACAGAATGGTGAGGCACATTATTGTTTCTGCATATTTAACAAGCTGTCTACTTGCTAAATGCATTCTTATTGGGTATGATTTCCTGGACCACTGAAAATTACTTTTGCCTTGAGAACCATTATTTGTCGATTAGACTGAAGTGATCTTTTCACCAATATGTGATGACAAATTTTCCTAGCTAGTAGGCAGTTCATAAGTCAAAACTACTGGAAACCGAAAGAAAATGTCTGTTACGTAGTACTGGGAACAGCTCAATACTACAAACACCCTTTAGTTGTTAGTTTTTAACTGCATATTATAAGTATGATTGAAGTTGGTTAACAAATCGATATGAAGTAATTTTTAGTATATATGTATAGTAATTAGTGATGGTTGGTGACTTTTACTGATGGCAGCGCACACTCCGCAGCTGCTTTTTTTTTTTTTTTTTTTTTTTCAGTATAGAATTCATTGACACATCCCAATCGAAGAAACAAACTTCAAGAGCATAGTTTCTGAATTTTTATCTTTGTCTGATTTTTCTTATTTTGATGCTATAATAGCGAAATGGTTGCCTTGCACATTTGAGCCCAGTCAGTTTATTGCATGAAGATTTTTGCTAATGTTTGTTTCATTGCTGCATGCAGAGATCTAATGCCTCTTAATGGTTTTCATGGTAACCACATCGTTTACAGACAGATCTCAGTGATGACAGTAAAACTAAGTGGAAAACAAAGGAGAAATGCTTTATGACAACTTACATCGTTAATGAAATTATTCCCGGATCCCAAAAGTCTCGACGAAATAGAGAACAGTGTATGAGCTACTGAAGTATTTAAACGCTTGAAGGTAAAATAAATAAATAAATAAAACAAAACTTTATCCGCAGATGCAGGAAACATATGCCGTAAAGTCGGGTTACTTGGACCCTAAGGGGTTACTTGAGCCCATTACAGTAAAATTATAAAATCTAGGTTTGGTACTTATTAGTTGAAGACTTGCACGTAGTTCCTCGTTTCTCCTCTAGGTAGAAGCACTCTGCAGTCTCTAATGCTAGTACCAAACCCAGATTTTATCATTTTACTGTGGGCTCAAGTAACCTCCTTGTGGGTCCAATTAACCCGAGTTTACGGTGCTTAAAATTAAGTGGAAAAAGTGACATAATAACACTGCAGACTACAATGTGAGTCAAAAAACAGGAACCCAAGAGCGATGAAAAGAAAATTCTCATTCATCAAGATAGAAATCTCAAAATTGTGCAACAAGAAACATTCGTGGAACATAACATTTTTTAATAAATTATGTTCCTTAGATGTTCTCCTCCTGTACAAATGCATTCATAAACACGGTTGCTAAGCAGGCGATGGCACTCACGGCGAAAACTTTCCATCTCCCCCACCCCCGCCCCATACACACGCAAAGAGAGAAATGAAGCTGGTTATAAACACTTTGGTACACAGTAAGTTGAACGTTAACTTCTTTTAAATCTGCCAAACACGCACTAACAACTCTAGTAGGTGTATAATTCATGGAAAAGTACCTAATATTTTTTATATTTTGATCCTTACCTACCTGAAGTTGTAATCTCTGAGTATCAGAAAATATTGCAATTTTATCTACTGTGTTAGAATTTTCAGAAACATTTATGGAAAAGTGATGCATGGCAAAATGAAGTGCATAAATAAAAATAGTAATCAAAGAACTCAAATTGTAATGCAGTAAAAGCTCATTTTACGATGCCCTTTCGTATCTGAGTACCTCAGATACCTCAAGAACAGCTCCTTCTTCGAACGGACCTGCTCTTGAAGGCTGCTTCCACTGTTGAGATTCTGCATTTACTGCTGCAACTGCAACATCTCATCTGGGATGCTATGAATATGATCCTGCATTCTCTTACTAAAGTACCAAGAACTCAGAATGAGTTAAAACAGAGAATTAAAGATAAAATTCTCAAGTATATCAGCTGAGATCTTACAGCAGTCAATGAAGAATCTTAACAGTTGAAACAGATTTCAAGAATACATTGGTATAGGAGGTTATCTGAAAAACATAATTTATTAAAAAATGATACAAGTATATTCCATCAATGTTTCTTAATACTTCGCGGTTTCAATTACTATGAATAAAAACATTTTCGTTTATGACTCTTAGTTTTCCTTTACTGTTTTGTTAAAGGGTTCCCCCTTTTTTAATAATCTTGTGATCACCACAGTTCAAAATGTTGAAAGTTGTTTACTGAGACACCTGACTGTATTTCAAACAGGATAAAAAAATGGTAGAAGTTATAGAAATTTAGTTATGTAGAACCAGAACTGTGATTCTTTTTCTCGGGTAAGAAAAACCAATGACGGATTTCTCATATTTTTGTTTAAAATGAATAAAAGATTATAGGGATGCATAAGGAGGGGGACAGGGGAGTTCTCTGAAAATTCTTTCCTTGTACGTCACCAAAGGTAGTGAATTGTATACTATTTCGAGCTTCAAATGCGGAAAAAAATCGGGAGGAGATTTGTTGAAGCTCATTTCCCTAGAAATTTGACTAATTCAGCTTTTGGAACTTTATTCCCCTAACGGCATCAAGGGTGGTCTGAAGTAAGTTTTTAGGACTTTAATTTTGAAACATTTCTGGAGGAGAGCACCAAAACCTCTTATAATTTATTATTTCTCACACTCTTACACGTAAACCAGGTTCATATTGCTAATTCTCTTTGCATACATAAAGCTATTCTCCTGATCTATGTACGCACATTCTACTGATGACCCCTCTTGAAACATACACCGGATTTCCTTTCTATTTTTGTAATGAACGAGTAAGCATTTAAAATACAAACCCATACACCGCCCGCTCCAGCCCCGCATTTTTTTTTTTTTTTTTGACCTCTAGTGATAGCACATGGCTTAATTTCGAATTGAGGGGTTCAATCCGGCACTTGGTAACAGTAGAAAGTCATAGAAGCGGGCTTTGGGACTCTCCTTTGACTGCAATTTCTGCCTATATATATCGCATGTAATGACAGAAGGAAAGAGGGAGGAGGGGGGAATTACAGGAAATCGTTTGAAATTCAAGTCCCCTAAACCTACTTTTGGCTATTCGGTCAAGTTAAAAGAGAGAAGGGGAGCGTTTGAAGTCCTAGAAATAAAATTTGACGTAGCGTCTTTGATGGTAAATATTAGGCAGGGGCGGGAATGGTGTTCGAGGGCTTCCTCCGAAAGTTTTTCCAAATTAAAGAATAAAAATGAAGTTTGAGACACTGAATGCACGTGTAAATGACATGTGTATTCACATGTGTGCGGTGAATACACGTTACACGTGCAGTTCTTGTTGGTTCGAACACGCTTTGAACTACAGGAATAGATCGCGACACAGTCATTTAAAGGGATAAGGAGCGGTGATCCCCTTGGCCTATAGAAGAAAAATGAATTTGTTCATTTCTCTCATGTATGCATTGAGATTGTCGCCCTAACCCCACGGAGAATTTGGAAAAAATGGAGCTCATGAGGACATGTCCTCATGTGGACTTATTGTGTCTGAGAACTTAATGGGTGGCAAAACAAACTAATACATATGTTTCAGCAATGTACAAAACTATTCTTTTTATCAAGGTATAAGGTTCTGCTTCAATAACATTTACGAAAAATTGGTGTCAACGTTTACAAATTTATTGTTTATTTTCGATACTAAAACTGTATATCGATTTTTCACCAATCGATCATTTAGCAGATGAAGTGAAGTGAGTCATGTTTGTTTGTGTGTCAGTTTTCGTTCTTCATGCAGAAGGAGTAAATCTATGCGGCTTTAAATTTATTTATAGTGAATATGCTTGTCGCGAATGAGCACGTTTTTGTCATTCAGTGAAGTGCATTTTGAAACTACCTCCGTCCTCGTTTCAATGTGTCTTTTTAGGGAATACCATTCCAAATAGTAATGTAAAAGTCCGAAATAATTTTCTGCTCCGAGATGCTCATGAGATGAACACGCTTTACCGAGTTTTAGTGGAGTGCCATACAGTATTAAAATTATGTTGGTTTTGATCGCCGTCAGTCAGATTTCAAAGGATGTGTGTGTGTCACTGCAATACCTTAGATGAGTGGAAATAGTATGTCGAAGAAGTTGATCCGTTTTTCCACAGAAGCGGATAGTAAAATATGAAGCAGTCTACAGTTTAAGTTGTAGATTATTGTTTGGATATGGAACCAGTTGAAAAAGAATTTAGTGCCTTAGGAGGCCTCTTTCAGCACATCATATCAGACTTAAAAGTATGTTATGTATTTTACTTATAATTTTTTTTTTTTTTTGGTAAATTTGCCCCCCTTTTTGTCTTTTAGCAGCTGAAAAGAAATTCCACTTCTTAATTGGAAAAAATATCAATGACATTTCGTTTTACATGTTAAACTTAGTACATAATTGCTGCTGTCTTACTTAAGATGACATTGATTTACTTTGATGACTATTATTGTTATTATTTTGTATGGAGTCACGTTAAGAAGGAAAAATAGGATCTCTTTGATTTTAAGCAGCTATTTTCTTAGCATAATTTTATAAAATGTAATTCTTGTGCAATTTAAAGATACTTGCATGAACGGTTGTGAAGTATATGAAGTATTTACGTAAAGTCGATGCATATAGTTCAGTGTTTAAGTCACTAAGTTCTTAGATTATACTTATCTTGCAATTTGCATCTTTTACTCGGTTATGTTTTTTTTTTTAAATTTCGTAGTTGTTCCTTTTTACCTTTCAGATTTTGAAATTTTTTCTAAAGACCTTAGATATTTTCACGAATACAGATTAAGAGTTTTCTCTTTATAAAGAGTATATGTTTAATGTACGAGTTAGTGCAAAATTTAATTTATTTTTCTTATGTAATACACATATGAAATTAAGAAGAAAATAAATACCTTTGTGCGATAGATGTGAAGTTTAGATCCAACGTTAATGATGCACAAATATACAGGTATATTGCATACACTTGTTTCGGGGCTACAAGGAGCCCCTTTTTCAATACAAGAAGTGTGAGCTTTAGGATGAAGAATCATCCAATAAAAGCTTTTATCGGAGGATTCTTCATCCTATAGCTCACACTTCTTGTATTGAAAAGGGGCTCCTTGTAGCCCCGAAACATGTGTATGCAATATACCTGTATATTTGTGCATCGTTAACGTTGGATCTAAACTTCATATATGAAATTGTTTTTATGAACTTTTATAATTTGGATTCTGATGAAAATAAAGCATGAAAAGACCGTCAAATTCTATTACTTTACGGGTTTTTGTGGAAAATCAACAGGGTTGGCAAAGTTTTTCCCACTCCCGGTAAATACCATGGTAAAAACCGGTATTTACCGTCCTGGGAAATACTATGTTTTTCCCACATGGGAAAAACTGATTATTTAAAACATAAATTCAAAGCAATCTTTAAAAATGTCAAAATTTAATTCTAAGTAAATAGCTTGAAAGATTAAAAAAAAAAAAAAGAAGATCTACGAAATCGAACAATAGAGTAAGTTTATTTGAATATTTACATACCACAAAGAGTCCCAAACATTTACCAATCGTATTTGTATTCTTCACATTGGATTTTAGCATCATGTAACAAAATATAGTCTATTTCTAATCTTGTTTTGGATGAAAGAAAAATTAGAAAAAATACGCTCCAGAGATGCTGATGATGTAGGACATCCCTGAAGATGTTCGATTAATTGGAGAAATTCTGCATCTATTCCAGTTTTACTTAAATTCCTCAACCAAAGTGCACGATCATTTTCCTCCTGATCTTGTGATAACTTTTCACCTTTACATATAATTCATCAGGTGTGCCAAAAAATGGACAGGGGTCATTGCTTTATCAAAGCTAGATTTCATTTTGCTTAAATATGGAATGAGTTCTTTACATTTTGTAAATATTACACTTTACACCAAACCAAAATTGTAAAAAAAATTGTGTTTAAAAGATCAACGTAAAAAGTATTAAAATTTTTATTTAAATTTGAACACAAATTATTTATAGCTTCTCTTGATGACACTGATATTTTTAAGTTAAATAATTTTATTTTATTGTGTTCCAAAAATTGTGGAAATTAATCATTATAAAACAACTTTATGAGCAAATTTTATGCTTTTTGCAATAATTCCTATTTTGTTATGTCTTTTTTTCTGCAGAATAATTTTAAACCTAATGAAAATTTGTATAATAACTATATATTTCTAGCTTTAGTTTTACACATCAGACAGAAAAATCCAGTATATTGTTTACATATTGTCATTTCCTAGTATTTACCAGTTTTTCCTGGTATTTACCAGTTTTTCCCGGTGGGATGGGAAAAACAAGTTTTGGACGGGAAAAAGCCAACCCTGAAAATCAAAAAGATGTTTCTTTCTGGGGCATCCCAACATTCGTTAAAATTCAGAGTTTCATTCAGTCATTTAGAATTCTGTCCCTCCCCAAAATTTAGGTTCAGAGTGCTTTCTGGTTTCTTTAAATAACTAAAACTCTTTTTATAGATTACTTCCATTTACATTCCGTGTATGTTGCCCCTCCTTTCCAGTTCCTTTTTATGTTTGCAACTTGCTTCACAGTGTTTAAAAGTTTGCATAAAAATTATATATTACTACTACAGTCCAACCTCTCTAATATGCAGTGATGGATCTTCAACTTTTTTGAGGGAGACAAATCTTGAAAATGTTGTTTCTACATATCTACCTTCATGTTTTTTTTTTGAGTTTCAATGGTAAAAAAACAATGAAATGAGGTGAATTTTCTACTTTCTCAGTATTGCTGGCTGGGGCAAGAGCTCCAGCTTGCTCCTTTTTTGGTCTGGCACAGCTAGTAAAATGTCCAATGATTAGTGCTGAGGCTTTTTCAGATCATTAAGAATACTCTTTTTACTTCTGTAGATTTTTCTTAGAAATTTTACGTTATTGTATAAAAAGCATAAAATTATAAAAATAGTTGAGAACTAGATTGCTTTACTGTCATCTTAATTATTTATATGCGTAATAAATCAATAAGTTTATTATGAGCTATTATTATTACATATTCTATACCACTCTACAGTTTTTGTCAACAAGTTTGTTAAATATAAACATGATACTTGTATATTTTAAAACAACATTTTTGTTTAGCTGAAGTTTTTGTTAAATTTTGTACAGTCATTACTTCTTGGTGTAACACAGTTTTGTCATTGATAAAAATTTATTTTTCTCCTGGTTGGATTCTTTACTCAATGGAGGTTCTTTCTTTATCATCAATTTCTGTTTCTTCTTCATGTGTGATGTCATTTATTTAGCTTATCATTAATTCTTTATTAATAACTTTTTTCTGCCATACCTGCATCTTCTTGGGAGGAGTTTTATCCAATGCAAAACACTCTTTTCTTTGGTACATACAATTTCTGTAGAAATTAGTGTTTTTTTTTTTTTTTGCAAAATGTATTCACCATTGTTAGAAATTTGGGTTTACTCAGGCCCGGTAGTGGTACTCAGGCCCGGATTACCCAATAGGCCATTCTAGGTATTGGCCTAGGGGCGCAAGCTCGTAAGGGCGCATATATCGGAGGAAAAAATTAATACAGTTTTTTTGTAAAAATAAATAAACAAAAAATAAAGGAAGAAAGAAAGAAAAAAAAAAAAACAAGAACGCAAAGCGCTATAAAATATATGGAGAAAAAATTCAACTAGAAGGGATTGCAAAATACCAATTCAGCAAAAAAAAACAGCAATTGGGGGGCAAGGGGACGTAAAGCTTGAGTTGAGGTAATTCATTTTCTAGTCTAAGCTGATACTTTTCCATACCTTTGATTTAAACAATCATTTCTTAAAAATATGGTAAAAGCCATGGTACAGACAATGATCAATATAAAACTTATTTATGAAACAATTTTTCTCTCTATAAATCATGTCAGTATTTTTTTTTTTTTTTGAAATTAATAATTTATTAATTCATATTTATTTAGGACTGCCAATTAATAGGGGAGCCCAAAGTTAAAATTTTTGGGAGGGGGAAGTTAATTTACCGAATGTGTGTGTGTGTGAAACTTCAAATTTTTGTTCAGGATAAAATGCGAGCATGCACAATAGAGATGAGTTCGGGCTCACTTTTGAAGGCCCGAGCCCGCCCAAGCCCGAGAATTTTAAATCCGAGTCCGCCCGAGCCGAGTGATATTGTCTTGTTTTGAGCCCGACCCGGAACGAGGCCGAGTGTATCAAACATCAATATATATTTTTAATTTCCACTTGGGATGCACTACCATATGGTGTATCGCAATAGCAATCGCAAATATATTATAAGTGGGTGCTATCTTTTTGAATTATTATTATTATTGCTGCCATTAAGAAAAACTTTTCTCACGCTCTTTAAGTACCCCAATGTTTTATTCCGTGAACGTTGTATTTGTATAAAAACTGACTATCTTAATATGAGATCGGAGCCCGAGCCCGAAAGTTGCTTGAAGTTAAAGGGCTCGAGTCCGTCTCGGGCTCGGGTTCGGGCTCGGGCTTTCGGGCTCGGGCCGAGCTCGGCTCATCTCTAATGCACAAGTATCAATATTTAACGAAAAGAGACATTAGACATCATTACAAAAATTTATTGAAACGTTATTTCCAAATTTGCCAAACTGGCAGACATTATTTGCCGAATAAGGAAATTTTGGGGAGTTAGCAATGGCCTCATGTCGAGGCACCTCTGCAGAATATATTGATTGTTTTGCACTCAAACTACTGTATATATACTTTATATACACTCAAACTTTGTATATATTATTTATAATTACATCAGTTATTTTCCAACATATTATTTATACACATATATATATTGTTTTTTTCCTTTAAAATATCATCACGAAGATCTAAGCCAAGTGGAAAAAAAATACAGAAGATGCCTCGAAATATGTTTTAAATAGATGACCCTCCACCCTTATTCTCCCAACATTTTGAAGATGGTCTAAAATTTTGAAAATTTTCGTAGTTGAGTCCCTAATCCCCATCTTTTCACTCAGAGCCAGCCCTGTCAGATGCATTTAAGTTCCTATAAATGCATATTTAGAGCTTCAATTTCGAAACTTTTTCTATGGAAAGCTTTCAAACGCCTCACTTCTATATCATAAAATATTATTTAAAATTCCGTTTTTTAGTCAGCAGGATCGAAAACTTTTTTGGGAAGTGACTTCAGGCCTTTCCCACCTCATTAAAAATCGTCTAATACCTCGTGTTTAGGGTCTCAATTTTAAAAATTTTCCTAGAGAGCCCCCCCCCCCCCCCCCCGGCATTCAGTCCTCATCTAACGCTATTCAAATCGTCTAGTTGTTTTCAGGGCTTCAGTTCCGAAACATTTACGGAAACGAATTACCGAACACCGTCGTTTCTCCTAATGTCCTCAAAGATAGTTTCTCATTGCTTATTTAGGACTAAAATTTCAAAAACTTTCTGGGGAGAATGGCTAAACCTCATCCATTTCTCTAACAACATAGGAAATGCCCCACAATGTTTTTGGTCTTCAATTTCGAAAAAATTTCATACTAGAGTTACCGATCGTCCCGAATAAAAAATAACCTTCTAAAATGGCAGTTTAGGACCTCAACTTCGAAAAAGTTCCGAGAGACCTCTCTCGATTTCCGCCTTTCCCCAGCATCATTAAAGTTTATCAAAATTTTCGAAGTGTTGGGAGGAGGAGTTCTCGAACTTATTCCCTTTTCTAACATCATCAAATATGACTTGCAATTGCGTATGTGGAACTTCAATTTTGAAAATATCCGGAGGGGGGGGGGTGTTAGAATTCCACGGGTATGTGACTGTCATTTCTAGGACAAAAGTAGTATGTATTTTGTAACATCTAAAGCAAAATACACGTTGTGCAACCGATCTTTTCTCCTTGAATTTAATGGAATAATTAAAATTTCAAAACACATTTTACATAATTTTAGAAAAATTATGAAAAAAAAGGTAATTGACTGACATGATACTTTTTAAAATGTCAGTCAGTTACCATACTTTCAATACATTTTTAAAAATCATCCAAAATGTATTTCAAAAATTCAATGATACCATTAAATACAGCTTAAAAAATACAATTATCCTGGAGAAAAAATCGCTTGTTTGACGTATTCTTTGCTTCGAATATAACAAAATACCTCAATTTTTGCTTAAAAAATATCAGTTCTTTAAAAATACCCGTAAAATTGCCCCAGTAAAATTGCCCAACTCGCAGGGCGAGTTATCTCATTACTTTCCGATAAATGCCTTAAAATTAAATTTTGAAATCTTCAATTATGAAAAATTTCACAGAGATCACATAAGGACCTTCCTTTTTTGTGCATTAAAGGAAAACAAAAAGAAAAAAAGAAACGCATCTTTAATTTCATCAAATGGTAATGAGGAGATACGATTTCGATTGAGTTCGGATGCGTGAGGTAGGGCGCAGTATTTAAATTTGGCCTGGGGCGTAAATGGACGTTAATCTGGCCCTGGTGGTACTTAGTTACATTTGTCAACCAAACATTTTCATTTGACGCCTAGTTTTCCAACAATAGGTGCCTAATTTGACGCTGATAGTTTTCAGTCACATCAAACCTTTACTTTCTTGATTCATTATGGTTAACTGCTTGGTTGACCCACGGTATAATTTTTTTAAACAGAACCATTTTGTCTTTAAAAGAACATTTTCTTTTTTATACTTTACAGATCATTTGAAATATATTATCAGCAGTCTAGCATTTCTGTTTGACTTTTTTTTTAAATGTTAAGATACCTACAAAAATATTTTTTTCCCTAAATATGACGTCTGAGTTCTTTACTTTGACGTTTAGGAACTTATAATAGCTGTCATTATGACACATATATTTTCATCCGGCATGGGGGCCATGACACCTTACTTAAGCGATCAAACATAGCATAAAACTGCATTTTTGTTACAATATTACTAACTAAAAAAATGCCAAACACCTACATTTTTGCTCAGAAATTGCCCTTTGATCCCCCCTCCCCCTTTCCGAAATGGACCCCCTCCTTAACCACAAGCTGGATCCACCCTTGCATGAAATGCTGTAGTGTCATGACATGATGATGCCTAGTATAAATTTTTAGGTGTGAAGCTGAGCACCTAGGTGTCAATTTTTAATGAAAATAAACAGGGTGTCAATGATTTAAATCAATTGATTTAAATCAGTGATTTAAATCGCGATTTAAATCAATTGATTTTTTTAAAAAAATCATTGATTTAAATCACTTTTTATTTTAATCCTTGTAAAATTCTCTTGGACAATCCCAATTTCATTATTTTTACCATTTTCTTTTAGAGCTTTGATTTCCATCTAATAAATGGAAAAGTAATCCTACTCATCCCCCCTCCACAGATGCTGGAAGGTTGCAGTCCAAATAATATGTATGCACAAATAGTGCTTTTTGTTGTCTAATATGTGAAATAAAAAAAATACATGCAGGTGCAGGGCAGGTGTTGCAAAGAGTGAATTGAGGGGGGAGGGACATGATAGAATGTGTGTGATATACTTTCAGTGAAAAGAAGAAACAAAAACAACCAAACAGAAGATGAATTTTCTATGCCTTGCATTAGCAACTGGGGGGGGGGGGGGGCAGTCTTTATTAGTGGCTGAAATGGAACATATTCCAGCTTTACAAACAAAGCAAAATAAAGGAGGGGGGGGGCTGAATGAAGTGAGGATTGGGTTGAGCTTCCTGCCCCATTTGATTTTTATCCTAGCTAGTAGACAGGATTATTTTCAGATTGGCTCCTAACACTTTTTTCTGGGTTTCTTACTGGTGAAGCTTTACTTCAAAGGTGTTTTTGTATTTTTAAAACTTAAAGGTAAGTTGTTCATAAAAAAAATTAATAACTCAAGTTTCTAATGTTTTTTAAAAAAATCAAAAAATCCGATTTAAATCAAAAAAATCTGATTTAAATCAAAAAAATCCGATTTTTTTGATTTTTTTAAAAAAATCATTGATTTTTTTACACCCTGAAAATAAAGTACTTGTATCCAAAATATGAAATATTATTTACTATTTATTGCGATTACCATATTGAAAAGATCTGAAATATGCAAAGGAAAATGATCTATTAAAGGCAAAATTGATTGTATTTTGAAATTACTTTTTACAACTTAATCTTTTAGATTAGTATTGGGTTTCATTTCCAATGAGTCCGGAAAGAAAAGCTTCAACATGATCCAAAACTTAGGCATCGAAGACCAAAACAACATATTAAATTGAAGCAAATTAATCAATGATGTTAGAAAAAGCATAAGTCCTGTTGATTTTTTGATGAGACTTACACCTTTTGTTAAGTCATTTATTCAAACATTAAATTAACCAACTTTTACTTTTGTGCTATTTGTTCCAGAATCATTTATAGTTTCTTAAGAATTAGCACAACTTAGGTCATTATTAACTTCATTGTTGCTAATAGTAGAATCTTGCTTTTCTATTTCTTCCAAAAGTTTTCGTTTTTATGAGTTTTCTAAATGTTGATCAATGTACTTCAGGTTTTCGGTTTGAAAAAAAAAAAAAAAAAAAAAAACCATAAGCATAATTTTTTTTTTTTTTTTTGGCAGAAAATAAAAAAACTGAATGTTTGAATTAAAAGAACTTATTGTAAGAGAAGAATTCAATTCATTAGGACAATATTCTTCATGAAAACCATTTGAGTAAATTTAAACTCTAATGTATGAAATTTACTCTACATTACCAAAATAATTCTGAAATGAAATGAACTTAATAAGATAACTTTACCGCGTGATTGTGTTAAAGGAATTGTGTTAAAGGACTATAAGTGTTATTTGTTGGTCATGACTTAAAATTAAAAATATTCAAGTAGTATTAAAATTATTGAAAGCACTCCCACATGGTCCAAAGAGTCCCACAATATAAAACCATGCCATGGTACATGGATGAAGGCCTGTAGTATGAAATATGTATATATATATATATATATTAAATGCTCTTTTTTTTCTTTCATATGTTTTTTCATGAGTGTATTTAACAGAAGTTTAGTTTACTTTTTGTTGTTGGAATTTTTTTTCTTCAAATAATTGTTTGGTTCTCTTTTCAATTCAAATGTTATTAATTTTTGTAAAAAAAAATTGTTAGTCACTTTTTTCCCTTTTATTTTAGAACAGCTCACCAGTATGGGAGGATTTCCTTATAAAAGCAAGCAAATTCCATGCACAGTTAAAGTAAGTAGTTTACATTTTAGAATTATTTTTGGAAAAGTTTTTTATAAATTTAATAAACCTAAAAACAGAAAAAAAAAAATTGTATTTCTCTTTTTTTCGAAATGTTTTTAACTTTCTTTTCGGAAATAAAAAGTAAAACTTTAGAATATTGAACATTTGTTTTTTTCACTTTTAGTGCTCTTAACTTCTTACTTTTATTTACTTATTTATTTTTTGAAATGTGCTAAATAACTCTTTTTTATATTTTAGATCAACAATACTAGCCTCTACTTCATTTCTGGACTCATTCCAGAAAATTGCTGATATGGCCACAAGTACTAGAGGTATGTTGTTTGACATAACATTTTGTTATTTAAAAAATCAAATCATAGTCTATCCTCAAATGAATATATCTCTCTGGATTTTTGAAAAATGTGCAGCAAAATGCTTTCCAACTTAAGTCCAGCACTGTAGTGATTTAGTGCTATTTTTTCCCCATGCACTATTGGTGAGTAACCCATTGTTGGAACTACCTGGCTCCTAAAAGAGGATATTTAGTCACAGGGGTACAACAAAGTGGTTGGTCAACTCCCTTCCCCCAGAACCATTATTTTTATCACACAATCTCAACCCTAAGGTGTTATTTTGTGTTTTTGAAAGGGCTGTTTTGATGAAAAATACTTCTCCTCCCAGAAAGTGAATTTGGCTATGCTAGTGCTCAGTCAAAATGAATGCAGGCATATCTTTCACTGTTTTTTATAGATCGGAAATTATCTGCGTGGTACTCCTCTACATGGCTGCTTAAATAAAATTGTCAAAATCTGTATTTCGCTATACTACAACCTTCAAACCAGAGTAAACTCTTCAAAAGCAAACTAAATATCTCTTTCAGGGTGGTTGCCAAACTTATATTTAAATTCTAAGATCTCCAATCATAGAGTGCTTCCCTCATATAGTTTTTCTTTCTGCAAAAATATTTAGGAACAACCGGGGGGTTTTAAAAGTTCGATCTTACAAGGTCTGACTAAATTTGGCATTGAAAAGAAGATAATGATGGTGATGTTAACTTGGTGATACTCTGTTAAGTTTCCATAGAATCCCATGTAAAATAATTTACAGGATTTGGCATCATATGCAAAGAGTTAACTGCCCATAAGCCAGAGCTAAGGCAGAACCAAGGAGGCTAAAAGGAAGGAGCCTCATCTCCTTTGGCAACGCGGGTGAAAATGTGTCCCGATTTTTCCACTGCCGAGAGATGGCGCTGAAGCCGATTGACTTATGATCTCTCGACTCTGTCGCTTGTGCTGCCGGAGAAGGGGAAGGAGAATTTCGCCGAGGACCCTGAGCTTTCGGCGGGGTCAGCGGGGAGACCGACGGAAGGTAGCCGGCGCTTTTCGGGTAGCGGATACGTGGTAATTGAGAGGTCAGATATGGGGCACAATTATCCCCACAAAAGAGAAATGTTAAACATTATGATTTTAAAGTTATTTACTTCTCATATTTCATTTCCCTTTTGTGCTTTTTATTTTTGCCTCTTTTTTTATTAATGTATTTTATTTTATTTATTTTTTTTTAATTACTTTTTTATTTCTTTAAATAATATTTATTTATTTTTTGAAACATTATTTGTTTGTTTTTTAAATTATAACTATTATTTTTTACAAAATTACTAATTTTTTAAAAGTATTAATTTTGCGCAGAATAGAATCGCTTTTTTTCTCTTCCAGACATTCCAAGCACACACACAAAAAAAAAAAACAAATAAAAAATAATAACAAAGAAATAATTTAAATTAAAAGAAATAAATTAAGGAATATTTAAAAAAAAAAAAACAGTAAATAATTTAAATTAAAAAAAATAATTAATAAATAATTCAAAAAATAAATAAATTAGTTTTTCCCTCCCCCCCCCCAAAAAAAATTTCTTTAATGGCGCAACTTGCGCCATAATAGCCCCCCCCCCCCCATGGACACCTATGCAATGGAGAAATTTATAAATCATTAAGCTCTTCTCCTAAGTGACAGCAGATCAAATTAGGTTTTAAAAGAATTGCTTCAAAAGCAAAAATTAACGCTTCAAATGCAAAATATATTATAAACGTAGGATGAAGTAAAGTGTTCTATGCTTCTCTAAACAGCTTTCATAGCAAAAACAGCTTTAAATTTCCTAATATTTAGGAAATTCCCTTATTTAAATGACCTTTAAAACGCTAGACTACGGGATGTAAACAAATTAAGGTTGCAGCAGCGCTCCCTGGCGGAAGTGAAATTTTGTTGCCAAACCCGTATCATGGAGATCCATCTCCTTCCTTTTACTCCCTGGGCAGAACTGAAGCAAACACACCCACAGCTTGGTCATGACATCCTGAAACTGCAGTTTTGTCCTTATTCTGGACTCCTCAGTCAGGAATAGCCAAGAACCGAGCTGGATGCAAATATCCTCTTATTGTAACTAAGATAGCCAACAAACTGGTGGATAAAATAGTAAGATAAATTCATTTTATCTTTTAATTTTAAGTTTCTTTTTTACAATTTGTCTAAAAATGCACATAGTACAACAACAACAACAAAAAAAGACCTCATTTTCCAGGACTTTTTCTGCACACTCATTTTTTAGCTTAGTGCCTTAAAATTTCCTCATTGTTTTCCTTACAATAAGTCCTGAATGCAGTAACTATTAATAAAAATAATATCAACTAATACTAAAGTGTCCACTTAATAAAATTCAAATTTTAGGTTGAGTATGAAGAGAGAATTTAAAAAGATAAAAATGGTCAAGTGAGGAAAAACCTGAGGGACAAAATCAGTATAAGAAAGAAATGTGAAATGTTACATGGCTAAGTGAAAGGCAGAACTAATGAGATGTAAAATTTTCAAGAGTTTTTTTTTTAGAGATTATGTTAAAAAATGATTAAATCAATGATTAAAAAAAGTCATTTAATTTAAATCACTGATTTAATCCAGTTAATTTAAATCCTTGACCCCCTGATTAATTATTTATCAAGGTATTATGATTATTTATCAAATCAAGGTATTATAATTATTTATCAAGGTATGTTCATTAAATAAAAGTAAATTATCCGCTTCTATCATTGTGTAGATAATTTTTGTATTTTAATTTATTTTTTGTCTTTAGAGAATTCTATTAAATACTCCTTATATTTTTCTATTCAATTTTTTTCCAACTGATTCCAAAAAAATGTTGGAGAATATTTTACATGTTTGTGTATGAAGGTTAACCCTTTAAGCGGTCAATTATTTTACCAGAAATGCTTCCAAAAAAAGGCATATTTTTTTATTGCATATAGTTAAGAACCATACTTAACAGAATGAGAATATCAAGAATTTTTAAATTTTTTTTTTTCGTTTTTAATGCTTTTACAACATTTTTTATTTTAAAATTTTGGTCGCAAAAACCCTAAATGTTTGCATTTTTAAGTACATTCTGCAGTAAAGAATGGTTTACAAATTATACAAAAATTTCTCTCACACTTACTGTGAATTTTGAAGTTTACAATTTTCCAAACAGTTCAGAAGTCTTTTTCATACTGTCTAGTCATGCAGTAGAACAAAAAGTTCCTGCTTTCCCGCTACATAGAAAAATCCGGATGAAAAGCATTTCATTTACATGGACAAACCACACCATCTGTTGAAAAATAATACTACTAAATAGTCTCTTTCAATAATGAAAAATTCGTGCAAACCAGAGAAGGAAATCAGAAAATATCGATGCCCGTAGGCCGTACGGGCAAACCAGATGAGGTCTTCGGGTAGCACGTACACTGTACGGGCAAACCGCTTAAAGGGTTAAAGCGTTTCTCCCAGACATTTTCAGAAGGGCGCTGTTCCCTGCTCCTTTTTAGTAAATGTTCAATGCGCTCTGCTATCTTTTTTGTATTTTTAAATGCGGCCTCTTTGCCCATTTAAAGCTTTAACAAAACTTCAAGTTTTAACAAAATTTTATTGCAAAAAAAAAACCAAGCCTGGCTTTGAAACCAAATTCCATTGCTCTCCTTATCTACTAGAATTTTATTTGGATTGAAAATCAAATTTTTCTGAGTTTTTCGTATATTTTTTTCAACCAAACGTTAAAAGGCTTTTTATTTAAAAAAAAAAAAATAGCAATTCAAACTCGTTAGAATAAAAAAAAATTTTGTAACTTGGAATTATAATTGTAAAGTTCGTCTGTAATAAAATGGTGCTGGAATGAACAAAATTAAAACGATAAACTTACAATCATTCCTCGTGTATCACGGTTAATCCTTTCCAGACTTTACCATGATGAGTGCATTTCCTCAAAATAGGATTCTTTACTGATAAATTTGATATTTTCCTGGTAGAGTGTAGAAAACTTATTTATGACCTTTTAAATGTTTTTTTTTAGCATAGAGTTCGTGCTCTAGGTATGAAATAAGGGAATTCCAAAGAGAGGGGCTATGGGCCTTACGTCTCAAACTAAGTTTCTTCTACATTTTTTTTTTGTATATTATTGGTCCTTAAAAATACTTTTTTAAATGCTAGCACATTAAAGTCCTGTCTTTTATGATCCACATATGGACTTCAGATTACATGTTCAACTATGCAAAAATCAGTATGAAATGCTGGATACTTCTCAATCCTACTCAATTATGTGTTGGAGGGGGGGGGGGAGAGGCACCCTGACGCCAGCATCGCTTAGGAGGACTCTGAAATAACACTGCATTCTCATTAAACAATTTAATTCACAAAATTGAAAACAAAGTCAAATTAGAAATTACAAATATCACATTGTTATTATTGTGATGTAAACTATGCGCATATACAATTCTTACACACTATCTATAATCTGTAAAAAATTGCAACATGTTAAATTTTAAAATAAGTGAAAGAGGGGAAGTAGCTCTCCCGCCCCGCCTCTGCATTATCCAATAGTAATGCTTACCGTTTGGGGGGAAAGAAAGCTAAACATCATTTTCAAATGCAGTTATTCTCTTCTAATAAATACAGTGATTTATATGTTCTAGTAAGTGTTCAGTGATTGATAGCAAATAGCAATTTCTGTATAAATCCCCTTCTCTCAATTGACTTGACTTCACTATGGGTCCTTAGAAGAACTTGCCTTACTTTAAAACAGTATTTTGTTACTCTTTTGGAGAAAATAATAAAGACGAGCTCATTAGAAAAGGTTAATAAATTAGTATATACTGTTGGCCCCGCTTAAACAAATTCTGTCGGTTCCAAGAAATATTATTCGATTAAGCAGGGATCTTTAACATAGCGTATATGGCAACGGTTCCGGCAATATTTATTCGTATAAAGCGGGGGTATTCGTTTATCCGTTACCCGGTCAACAGTATTTGGAAAATAAAGGAAAAAAAATGGAAAGAAAAAAAAAGCGATAGAGTAAGGCTACGAAAGTCAAATTGCGAAGTGGCGAGGGATGACTAATTTTAACTTAACGTAAAAAACAAAGAAACATTTTTTGTTGCAGAATAATAATTTTTGTGAAGGTCCGTTTTTAGTGATAACAGTTTTTGTAAAACACAATTTTTGTGATGGTCCGTTTTTTGTGATAACAATTTTTGTGAAACACAATTTTTGAACTCAAAATGAAACCATTTCCGATTGTTATATTTAAAATAAGGTCGTTAAGGTTAAGTTCTCTTTATAGGGTCAGTCTTTGAGCACACTGCCTTTTAATTTTCAAGTATTCTTTCACTCATGGACAGGGCTCAATTATCTTTTGAATTTTGGGGTAGCTCAGCAAGAGGTTGACAAGAGGACAGGGAGTCCAGTTCGAATCTAAGGGGCCTTTGGAGGGCTCAGCTCGAAATCAATGTAAGTTTTATGGGAGAAGGCGTCTATTGGCCACACTGATCAGAGGCCCTCCTTGGATCTCGGCAGGGACGTAACTAGACCATTTTCGAACAGGGGCAAGACTTCGCTTCGGCGCCCCCCCCCCCCCCACATTAAAATAAAATAAAATATTGGTCGAAAAAAATGATAACGCCAACGTCTGAACCGCCATATATGGGTATACTTAATGTATGTTGCATAGAAAATGAATAAAAAGCACAACTAAATACATACAATACTTTCTCAAAGCCAAAGGGACAAGTGAAATACTTTTACTGGTCACTCTCTAAAAAATATATACACTGCTCGACATTGAAAATGCAACACCAAGAAGGAGTGGTCAGAAATTGATGAAATTTGGTAAGAAGACAGAGACAGCATGGAACAATAAGTGATATTTATTTCAAAATAAATAAGCAAAATTTAGAGCGAGGACGGCGTCGGCTCTGTAAGAAGTAGGACCACCGCGGACAGCGATGCACGAAGAAACACGTCTAGGCATGGAGTCCATAGGGCTGCGGATGGTGTCCTGAGGGATGGCACTCCATTCCTTTTCAACCATTTGCCACAGTTCGTCCTCTGAACGAGGCAGTGGCAGGTTCTGCAAACGGCGTCCAATCACGTCCCACACATGTTCGATTGGTGACAAGTCAGGAGAGTATGGTGGCCAGGAAAGCATCTGTACACCTCGTAGAGCATGTTGGCTGATTCGAGCACTGTGAGGCCGGCCGTTATCCTGTTGAAAAATTGCATTTGGCAGACCCTGAAGGTAGGGGATTGCCACCGACCGCAGTACATTATCTACATATCGTTGGGCTGTCATTGTGCCCTGAATACGAACTAGAGGTGATACGGAATTGTATGCAATAGCGCCCCAAGCCATTATGCCACGTTGTCGCGCTGTGGGGCGTTCCACAGTTACTGCCGGATTCGATCTTTCTCCACGTCGACGCCACACACGTATGCGATGACTATCGCTGGACAAACAGAAGCGGGATTCATCTGAGTACACCACGGTTTGCCATTCTGCCATCCAGGTCGCTCTGGTCCGGCACCATTCCAGACGTTGGAGTCTGTGCTGTAAGGTAAATGGCAGTCTTCTTAGCGGGCGCCGTGATTGCAGGCCACGTGCAGCCAGTCGATGGGAAATGGTTCTGGTCGACACAGGAACATCCAGGGTACCTTGCACGTGCTGCAGAATCGACGTACAAGTGACTAAGTGACTTGCGGGTCCGCCACAACTTGTCGGTGAATCCGTCGATCCAAGCGGTCTGATGTCACTCTGGCTGCACCTGCACCCCTCAATGTGGCTACATTTCCTCTTTCCAACCATATCCGACACAGCCAATGCACAGTGCTTGCATCCATGTGGGTATCAGCTGCAATTTGACGTATGGACCAACCTCCCCTTCTCAGTCCGATCACCATACAACTTGTAAAGTCGTCTATATGCTGGAAGTGTCTTCATTGAGGACGGCGTGGCATTTCCTCCTATCACACGTATCCTTCGAGACAAAAACCAAATTTCTCCGATAATTAGTCTGGCAGAAAAACCAACATGAACATAGCCCACTTTTCAACTTCATTCTCTTATATCTTACTTCACGTGCGTCGGAGAGCTGCGCATTTCATATCATTTGCATAACTCAGTGACGTGCGTCTACGGTAAAATTTGCATGAATTTATGACCACTCCTTCTTGGTGTTGCATTTTCAATATCGAGCAGTGTATATTCATGCCATTTACTGCACCCCACTCACTTTCTCTCCGTCGATCTTTCCCACGCCTTTTCCACATTAAGACATTTCTTTAACTTTCTGCCTGTGCCTTCATTGAGCTTATTTCTTTTCAGGGAGAGCTGTCTTTTAAAAATTTTCTCTTTTTTTAAAAAAATAATGAAAAGAAAATTATGCAGTTACTTAGCCAGTTCAGCGCCCCTAAAATTTGGCGCCCGGGGCACGAGCCCCGTCTGCCCCCCCTCCCCCCTAGTTACGTCCCTGTATCTCGGCGGCCCTGAAACTCAGTCTCAGTTTGAGGCCCCTATTTTCTGTTCGGAGAAATGTCTCAAAATTTAAACAAAAATCACTAATGTTTCAAATGTTGTTTCTACAAGTGACCTAGCAGAGTTCAGATTTAAATTTATTTCATCTTCTTCCACTGACATATAGAAATTTTAGACATTATATATGGTTGCACTTAATACTGTAGCTGGGGGAAAATGTTTGGGTACTCACCTTGGGTTTTAGGGCACTCATAAAAAGGGGTGGGGGGGGGGGAGTTAAAACTAATTTACATTATTTTTACAGTAAAAAATCAAATACTTCGCGGGGATGACTTCCCCGCCCCTTAATTGTAGCACTGGTTGCAATGCAATTTTGTGATTAGTTGTTGGATCATTTTTATGTCTTAGAAGGTGTGATAAGAGGCTATAAAAGTATGGAAAAAATGTGGGGGCCAAATTGCACATTTAAAACAGCTTATAGGTTACATTTGACACCAATGGTCTACTTTTCCAAAGAATTTTAATGAAACCTCTTCTTATGTTTGCATGTTTTTCAAGAATGTGTTCAAAAACAGAAATTTTAGGACTTTTTAATTACAGTTTATCAGTCATTTTTGGGTCCCTTGAAAATTTTGAGAGGAAGCTCAAACTTCTCAAGCCTTTTGGGTAATCAAGCCCTGCTCATGGGTACCACGAGATTTGAAGTGGGAAGGTCGATGCTCTTTCCGAAATTTTGCAATATTTTTCCACTAGAAAAATTGCATTGTAGCTTGTCTAGAATCAAAATTAAAATTTGATTGCAGAATGTTAGAACTGTATCTATTTCTTAATGTTAGATCATCAGCGTTTTTAACTAGATAATGCAGAAAAAATTATTCCTTTTTAAAAAGCAAAACTAGTCTGCTCACAATAGAAAAAAACCGCCCGTTTCATTAAGTTTAAAATTTCAGAATGAATCTTTCAAAATGAAGTTCATTTTTCAGAAGTTCAGGTCCTTTTTTCGGTCCAAGAACAAACTGAAGATGTTTTGAGCTCTATCTACGTTTATCATAGATTTTGGAGAAGGGTATTCGTTAATTGCACAACGTATTCAACGTGTGATCTTCAAGCGTAAAAATCGGATGTTACGCAAGAATTCCACTTAACTTATACACTCTCAGGAATTGGAATAAACATCTAGAGAGGGGGGGGGGGACTTTAAATCTTGGGAGATAACGTTCAAACTATAATGAATAGTTTTACAACCTTTATGATGACTCTTGTGCCTGTAATCGATTATCGAGTACTATTCTACTTATAGGGTATAAAATGAAATTGGTTTAAAGCCCTTTTTTTTTGTTTATCGAAACAAGTTTCGTCATATTTTCCTTTTCGAATGAAGTTATATCGCTTTTGGAAAAATTTGTTCATCTTTCCTTTTTATGGTTACATTTATATAAAAATTTTACACCCTTGAATTTTGACGTATCACACACCGAGAATGAAAGGGGAACTTTTCAAATTGGATCACAATTACAGATGTGCCCTTTTCATTCTTGATGTGCGACATAGAGATCCCATTTTTTGGTCCCTTATCTGAAGTTTATGTCCGTTTTCACCCTGTAGACAAACTGAAAATCTTTTTCGAGCCGAACCTGATGTGAGCGATTTAAGCAGGATAGTAGTGACGTAAAAAGTAAAAGGCAACAGTTTTCTCACCCAGAATGAATGATATGCATTTTAATCAAAATATGGTGTGGGGGTGATTTTCATTCGTTGTAATTGAAGACATCGAAACATATTTCAATTAAACTCTCCTTTTTCTTCAGAGGAAGCACGGATTTTGACTTTTTTTCCGCACAGTATTTTCTCACCTTTTCATAATGCGGTTTTAGAGGGGCAGTTTTCTCCTGAATACATAATATCGAAATTTGAAATTTTTTGGTTTGAGAATCAATATGCGCACCTAATGGAGTTTTGGGACCAATTCGCAGTGTGAAAAATTCCTATTCTGAATCAATGGCAAAAGGGATTCACATCACAAAACTGGTTTTGAGGCAAAAGGATGATACACTTCATTTTGCACTATCTAAGTGGTGATGAAATTGCTAATGGACATTTAAAAATTGATGAGACGTATTCTTCCCATAGCCTTTGAAAGGATCAATGCTGGTCTATATTCCATTGTTCTTATACTTATTCAACGTAGAAAAAAGTTTACTTAAAGCATAACATTGGATGTTTTGGAATTTCACATTTGCTAAAACTCAAAGGTCCTCATTTTGCAATTCTTTTGTTCTTAAAAATTGACTGGCAATCACAGAGAACAAACTTTTCCGTTTATGTATACTGCCGGTTGAAAAGATAGCCCCGGCGACCATTATTTTCTCTGCTTCCGAGCCATCGAAATTGTTCTCATTCGACCAAATCGTGGTCTTTTTTGTCGCGAACGCCATTCTCTTTTCCGCCTTTTTTACTGGGAACTGGGGGAAACGGGTTGAATGGAAGTCATCGAATTCACGATCGCTTGATTTGTCTATTACCTCTCTGGTGCATCTGGGTCAGGTGAGCAGAGTGACACCTATGTCCTTTAAAGGAACTCTCCACCAGCTCTATACTTCTACTTCTGTACAAATTTCATATGGACGGGTCGGAATATTAGTGGCGTAAGTCAAAAATTTTACAAATTGAGTTGAACAAGGATTTAGACACCTTAAGTTCCACTATTTAAGTGTAGTGCTCTAAAACGAAAACTAAAATATAAGAGCACACGAAAATGGTCCGTTAATCGAAGCTCCTTTCTGATGAGAATGACAGTGACATAAGTCAGAACTCGAACTTGGGATGACTTATTCCTCTCTCATTCTAATAACGGCGAAGTCTATTGTGCAATTTGAAAGCATTCAAAAACCCATCAACTCTTTTATTCAGCGTCATACTTCTATTGCTGTACGAATTCCATATTTCTGATGCAGAAGTTTATCAAGTTATATTCAGCCTCATACACTTGACCCTCAATTTCCTAATTCTTTAATTTACGCACATTCACAATTTTACGAACTATTACACTTTAGTCCCGAAAAATCTTTGTACAATGTAAATTTTCATTCTTTTTTTACGATCTAAAAAAGACAAATCGTTTTTTATGAGCTCGACGTAAGGTCAGAGTAGTTCTTACCCAAGAATTCCAGCACCTGAGACAGGAAATTTCGGAGAGGAAGATAATCCCTTTCATTTAGATTTCAATTTCAGTTTCCCCGTCTTTGCTTTCGGATATAAAGTAGTTAAAAAGCGGTTAGCTGACTCAAATTAAAAAAGAAAAGCCAATGCTAAATAAAGCCGATGAACTTACACTTGTTTAAAATGATTTAACCTTCGTTCTGCGAAGTGGTCATTATACCTATCGATCAGCACGGGCACTTGGAACATACAACATGCGATCTCAATTTCTGGATGTCTGGGTTTGACGCTTATTTTTTCCACACCCACACATACAATTAAATAAAAATAAAATAATTTAAAATAGAATATCAATTTAGTATTGATAGAACCTGATAAGCTTGTTGAATGGTGGTTTGAGATAAATCTGATCAAGTATCATTGTTGTTTTTACTAGTATTAATTTAAGATTTTATTTTGTGCTTATCAATTCAATTATTGGATCTTGGGAATCGTTCAATGTACAGTGCGTGATTCAACATGCATATTGTTTTCTTTTGTTTAACAAAAGAAAACAAATTTGTTAACAAATTTTTGTAGTGTGTATTAGTTTGTTGTTCAATTGTGCTTAGTGACCAAACGTTTACATTAAAACATTTGGCTTTTTCCCTTTCCATGTTTGGAAAAAAAAAAGAAACAACATTTGTTTAGAAGAAAGTTCGCGATTCTATTGAAGACAGACAAAAAAAAAAAAAAAAAAAAAAGTAGCGTCATGTAAAGCTATTTTGAAGTGCCTATTGAGACCTTATGAACGCTGTTAGAACTTACGAACTAAACTGGAGCTGTTTCAGAAAGTGATATTTCATTTTCTAGTGTCCTTAAAATTTTATATTTGAGGAAATATTTTTTTCCTCTGCCACGTCAAATAAATAGGTGCAATGTCTTTGTAAAAATGTTTGCTCTTGAAAAAAAAAAAAAAAAAAACTTATTTTGAATGACTGGTGATTCGATTGCGGATGTGGATCTCCTTAAGTGTCCGTGTTGAAGGATATGTATTATAATGACTATCGCAGAGTGAAGGTTAAACCATTAAAAAAAGTGAAAGTTCATAGGTTTTATTTAGTGCATGCTTTTTTTTTAGTTAATTAAAAAGTTACTCGAATATATTAAAGATCTAGTACACCACCTTCCCCCCCCCCCCGCTTGTTTTAATAAAAAGCCAAGAGAGCAGATCCAACTTCTATTTTTAAAGAGAGACCGATTTTTTTCCAATTGGTCTTCAGTTTACGGCATTTCTTCAGTCTGTATAAAGATTGACATTGATTTGCTATTAAAAAAAAATGTAAAAAGCTTCTTTAGAACTTCGGATTACTACCAAAAAGCAAGGTACCCAACTAGATCCCGCACTTACTCTGTCCACAGAATTTCAATCTTCCACGACTAACCTTTTATTGAGTTATGCTTCGAACGGACATTCGTACATACATAGTATGGTGCTCCTCTGGTATGTTGATCTCCGACATAGACTATATTTTCTCTTTTTCGGGTACAAGGAAAGGGTAGTTGGCACTGAAATGAGCTGTGTCACATTCGTAGTTGCTTTGAAAAGCATTCCAGCTCAAATCCGCGGCAATTACCTTTTCCTATCACTCGAAAAGAGGGATACATTGTCTAGGTCATAGCTCAATTTTTCAGAGTTGTTATGCACTGTAGTTATGATGTGTGGTCATGTAATTCAGACGTTACGGGAGATCTTCGTTCCAATTAACTCGGCAATAGCCAAATTCGGGGGGTGAATATAGTGGAAATTTAGGCCGAAATGTGAATGAAAGTTTTTTTCGTGAATACAATGCTTGCCGCACTTAATGCAAAAAAAGTATTGCAAGTGATTTGCAAACCTTACTAGTAATGATATCACTTTTCCAAAACGTATCGCAAAACGATGTAATTTGAGAAACATACGCGCTGAGAAAACATGCAAAAATAAGAATAACACCAGAAAAGTTACTATTGGCAAAAAGAGGAATGAGTAACAGCCGAATCCCCCCCCCCCGGACATAAAGCCAATTCGTAATTATGTTCCGAACGTGATTCCATCACCTGCCACGGCCAACAGCACACCGAGTACGTAAGAAAATCACCATCTGCAGATCATCAGGCTCGGGTCCAGAAAGTGTTTTCAGTCTTGTAACTTCTTTTCAGGGTTTCTCTCTCTCTCTCTCTCTCTTATTTTTATGAAGAAAAGAAACTCTAAAAAAAGGAACGCAGTGAAAGGCTGAACCTAAATGTAAAATTTGTGGGATTTTCCCAATTAAATGGCAAGCTTCTATTTTCATACTCTGCTTCAATTTAACTGTTTTACACCTTGTATAATTTATGAACTACCAATTAGGATCAAATGACAAAAACATAATAAATGTGATAAAATTTGATGAAAAATTGAAATTTTTTTTTGATTTACGTATATTTTTTTGTTGAACTACCGTATGTAGAAAACTCTTTTCACACAGTGTGATAGAAAGAGCGATGATAAATGATGCACGCAATTGGTATCATAACTAATAACTATATTAACATAATCATAGGGTTTTTTTTTGATAATTTTTGGTTCGAATACAGTACATCGACATCGAAAAAACATCGAACGCAAAACACCGTTGTTAGAAAATTTTCGATCCTAAATCGCATCCTCAATCAGTACCTTAACCCTTAACTTGCAATTTTTGAAATTTCTATGAAAAAATTACATTAGCAAGGTCTCAAGTAATAATAAAAAGGGAAAATGTTTAAACTAACTAAGCAGTTGAACATTGATTTTCTGTCTTTTTTTTGCCACAATATTTAAGTAAAATCAAATTTCTTTCAAACATTTTCCATTAGAAAATTAAAATTACTTTTAAATGAGAGAATATATAAAATGTTTAAATTTCTTACCTGGTAGTTTATTTCGTCAATAAATAAGAGAAAGCGCAAAATATAATGAATTATTTTTATAGCAAAAACACAGTTCTTGAGGCATCACATCAGATATTTTGATAATAGTCATGATTTCTGTGGAAAATGTGCTGTGATCTAGTCACAAAATTAGACGTATTTCGTTGCAGTTATCTTTTTTCCCCCTCAGATAAGTGATTTATAGGTACTGTCGGCCCCGCTTAAATGAATATTGTCAGTTCTGAGAAATAGTATTCGATTAACCGGGGTATTCGATTAAACGGAGATCTTTAACATTGCATCAACGGCACGGAAAATATTCGTTTCCAAGATATTTTATTCGTATAATTCGTTTATCCGTATCGGGGTATTCGTTCATCCGTTAGCCGATTAATCGGGGACGACAGTAATTAGAAACAATATTGAGTATGTTAAAATAAACCATATGTTGCAGAAATGCAACAGTGGGAAGTAAAGGGAAATTTCGAGCCAGTTTTTAGATTTTCCACTCTCGATTTTTTTTCATTTATGCCGTTTATCCATTCTTCTACTCTCTGAGAAAACATGAACAAAATTAACTTTACTAAGGTGACGAATCTATCGCCTTATACTACATTTTGTAAGAATTTCTGCAGTGACCGCCGCAAAAACCATGTTTTTAGTTGATGTTTAAACACCAACCATTTTATTGAATTTTTACAAAAACAAAAGTTGTTGATTTGAATAAGTTTACAATCTTCTGACTTTAAAACAAAATAGTTCATATTATGCACTATTATTCACTTTGCACTAAATGATTAACGCAGTGCTTGGAGGTAACACCCCGTGCAATGATGCACCAGAATTTTTTTATTTGGATATTTAGACTCATGACGATTCATTTATGGGTTGACATCATGGTTCAAAGCCAAAGGTTTTGGATTAGGATCCAGACCAAGGCTGAATCCTTTCAATTTCTATTCCTTTAAATGCGACTGTCAGTTAATTCTAATTTCACTTATTCAATTACCCAGCTCTCACTTTAATTAAAATTTTCAATATTGTTACCGATTTTAAAATTTTTTCTTTCATTCAGCTGTGGATAATTTGACTAAGTTTTCTCAAAGAAAGGAACAATGTCTTGTCTGCAACTTTTTTAGAACTGTGTTCAACACTTAAAATCCCCCCCCCCCCCAAAAAAAAAAAAAAATAAAAAAGAAAAATTCAAATGAAGTTGTTTGTCCTTTTTAAACAGATTTAACGTCCAACGTGTTTCAATCAATTCCATCCCGGATTCCTGTTGTCCAGGGACGTCATTTCAAGTTTTTCCAGGGGGGGGGGGGGCAAAGGGTGCAAACACAATGCAATTTCATCGGAAAACAGCAAAAACCACGCCCTTTTATATGTAAATACATTGACTTCTCAAAGCCGGGGGCCCTGCCCCCCCTAAATGACGGGCCTGCTATTGTCACTATAGTTCCGCCAAATGATTTTATTTCAACGTTTACACAGATCCGTCAATTCGTTTTTTTTATGTGATAGTGTTTATTCCGTTCATATGTTTTTTCGAATTTCAGTAAGTTATACTTCATTTTTTTTTGCCGCATAACCGAAACAGAAAAATAAAATAGATTATTTTTGCTCTCGAGGACTCATTTACTGCGTCGTTCCTCATTCCCAGACGCATAACAAATAATGTGCAGCCTTTTCTTTTCCGGACGATTACACATTTGAACCTTTCTGTGCCGTGAAGAAAATTTCGTTCTGAGAAGATATCCAGCACTTCCGCTGTTACGATAGCAGCGACACATCAACATACAATGATGAATTAGATTATTTGCAAGGTCAACGTTTATAAATACATTTATCTGAAAGTTCTTATGTGTGAAATTTGACTGCTGTTGTTTTCTGTCGAAGAAAGAAATGTGAATTTTATTTCCTTTGCTCCTAAGACTTGTAGAAAATGTAATCCAACTAATTTATTTTTTGTAAATACGTTAGCTCTGATGCCTTTCTTGACATGCTATGTGTCCATCTGTGTGCTATTTTTGAACCCTAATTAGTAAGATGATTTTATTTTTTAATTTTTTTTACGTAACTGCTGTGATGGGGTGTGTAAAATTTTTTGTACTTTTCACAAATTTTAGGAAATTAAAATTAAAACTGTCCAATGAGTTTTGTATTATTTGTTAAGCAAATCTCCGCCTCAGTAAAACATCCAACTCTCAAAATATTAGTAAGTGTATTACTGTTGTTCTGACTGTACTTACTGTTGCTCTGAAGCGAGAAAATACTACTGAATTTATGTTAATAGCATGCATAAAAACTGTTATTTATGCATGTTATGTTAATAACATGCATAAATAGAGGCCCCACCATACAAGTTAAAGAATAATACATTAACTTTCTCAGGATAAAATTAAAGGTGCTAATTAAAACTTTAAGAGGTATAAATAGAGTTTATCGTGACTCTAAATGGGGTTCTAATTTGAAGATAAACTTTAGTTCTGTTAGAATTTCTGTAATTTTTAACTGCTGTTGCTTGAAAAATCGAAATCAGGCACCACGGTAACATGATTTCAATACAAAATTCTGAGTAATTTTCCTCTTTTCCAATAGCATTTATTTTCCCTTCTATTGCACCGGAAAGATTATCCAATAAAGACTAGAAATAGAGTGCGTTTTATTGTTCGAACGACGATAAACTAAACAAAACAATACTTTTCAAACATAGCAATTAAGGCGAAATTTAAATTGAAACGTATTTTATGTGAAAGGAAAATATTTCCCCAGAAATGTAGATTCAGAACGGCGTTCCGGCAATAGTGGTGCCCTGTGTGCTGGTCATTTACTTGGATTAAGCAAATTGCTGTCACGTTGTACATTTTAAATGTATATAACGACAATTAACAGTTCAGCTCAAAGGCGAATCCAGCTTATGGTTTTAGAGGTCCAAAAAGAGTTTCATAGTTATGAGGTCTGAGACGATTTTTTCTAAAAATATGTCCCTAATACGCAGTTTTTAGTTGTCTTTAGTCACTTAAAGGGAGGAGGTTATGACCCCCTGTTTTTAAAGCCCAATTGAAATATTTAATTGAAAAATTCGATTGATTGAAAAATTCGATGATTGAATTTATTTGAAAGTTCGTCTTTAGCCGAACATCAGTCAAATGCGATTCTTTCGCTTTTGGGTTATGTGTTGTTTTCTTTTTTCTCCCCTCTCTCTTTTCCACGTTTTCTATCATGCTAGATTTTTCACTTCCTGCTCATTATATTTTATGGTTCATCCCTATAGCCTGTCTCACTTTTACATTATTCCTTTGACCATAAAATCACATGGGAGAAAAAAAAAATGGCCTTGACCACCATAGTCTACAATGAAGGAAATGGCTATTTGAACCGGTCCTGAATAACACGAGCGAAAAAACGCAGACAGGGTGGTGGATATTGAAAATTCGGCTTTGTTGATTCATGAATACGCTCTGAGCTGGTATTAACTTGAATATTGTGTCACGAAAAAGAAATTTATTTCGAGAGAATTGCAATAATATTTATTTTTCTTTTTCTTGTTTCCTCGCGTAGAGTTTCGCATTGGTTGCAGAGGATTAGCGTTCACTAAGTAATAAACTATGCAGAAAGTATTGTTTCTGGAAAACATACGTTTTTTCGGGATTAACAAACTTCATTGTTTTCATGCTGCGAAGTCGAATGTTAAGATGAGAGACGAACGTTTTGACGCATAAAATTGAAAATTGCTTATATTTCGCTACTGCGTTTCAATTTACTGGTGATAAGTTTCTTATAAAAATGCTGCCTGTAGTGCGAAATGAGTTATGCAGTCGTGACAGTGTTATGTGCAAAATAAGTTGGTACTGCAGCATGTGCGTTGATATATCAAGCGAATGTCGAGCAACTCCAACTATGTGTTTGGAAGATGAGAACATTTCTTAAGATTTCATCTTATTTTACTGTCGAATCCGTTGTTTAAGAGGAAGGGGGAAGCAGGAGGCGAGATTGCTCACTCTGTCTTTGAAAAATATAGTGTTCGTGGACTTTTTTTGTTGCACAATATGTGTCGTATATGTACATTTTGCCTTCTTCCATAACAGTTTGAAATGGCGATCCTGTTCAATGCTGTGTAATATTTCTGTTATAATTGAAAAACTCGGCTCTGGATTCATTATTTTTATTTATTTACATTAAAACCTTTGAAACGCTCAAAACGGCTGGAATTTTTCCAAAACAGAACTGTCCCCAGTAAAGAAAAACAAAAACAATGAATGTTACGCCTAATACCAATATTGGCGCAAGTAAATGGGACATTTGGGTCAACTTCCCCTAACTTAGAACCTTTAGCCAAGCTCACGTTTGATATTATGAACAAGGGTATAGTTGAAATTAAATAATAGTAAATTAAAATTATTAAATTAAAAAAAATCTATTAGTCTTGACTGTGTTTTACGTATTTATATGTGAGTGTATTTGAAATGAAGTAAATAAACTTTAAAAGAAAATTTTGGAAGAACAACTTCTTTACTGATCAACTTACTAACCCTCGATTCCATGGTAGTTTTTAAATCCTGTTAAATTAACAGTGATTTTCTTTCTCAAAATTCCCAATAAGTTTCTTTTCAGTGACTTATCAGTGAATTGAGCAGTTGAAAATGTTAAGGAATTACTTTTTACTTCAATCAAAACTTTCTGAATCTTGTGAAGCTTTAGTCTCTCTTGGGTATTATCTAATTCTACTAAAATTGTACATTCTAAAAAAGGGGGGGGGGGTGAGTTTGAGTTGTTGTGGGATTTTTTGGTCTGGTTCATTTTGAATTTTGTGCAGAAAGCAATTCACGCAACTAAGATTCTCCTTTCAAAACAATCTGTAATGGAGGATATAATACCGTCATGAACAGCTCATAAAGAAAGAACACTGTATTTTATAATAAAACTTGCATTGAAATATTATTTTTCATTTTTGGCAGTGAATTTGAACTTACAAGAATTGATTAATGATGTTTAAAGTAGGGTCACCCGGCGCAATTCCTGGTCAGCAAGTTTCTGGGGTAATTCCTGGTCACAGTCCTTTTTATGTCTTAATAATCCTTCAGCAAAATGAAAAAAATCACAGAGGTACTCTGAACTATCTCCATTACAATTCATTACTTAATTATGAGTTGACTGTGTATTTAGTTTGAAAAAAAAAATCTTTTTAAAATCGCTTGTTAAATTTCGTAAAACAAGATTGGCCTTAGTTTTGATACATTTGTACAAAGATCGTGATCAAACTCAAACTTCTGAATATTTTTCTTTTTCGTTTTTTTGGTTGAATTAGGTATCATGTCAGTTACTGAAAAATAGTTTTGGATTTACCATTATTGTTTTGAATAATTTGCAGGAAGGCTCCAAATAATGCCCCTGGCTACTGGGGTAATTCTTGGTCAGTGGGGTAATTCCTGGTCAGTCCTTTTTTTAATATTTATGGATTATTATTTCACCTATTATTGACATATGTTATTGATTTAAACTATATGTAACTCTGTGAGCCTTAACTGCAAAGTTAACTGTAACCGCAATGTAACATTCTTATCTGTTAATGATAAGTATACAATATACTGAATTTTTCTGTTAAATTTCATCCAATTATTTTATAAGTTTTAATAACTATTCTTAATTATACTAAGAAAAATGCTTAATTGTAACTGCATTGTACTATTCACTTAACTGTTCACCTTAACCTGTTCATAACAGACAGAAGCATGTGCTCAGTGTGTATGGTGCATGTGCACCATATTTTTTATGGACCTATTTATTTGGTAGGTGAAGATTCATTCACAACAGATATAAAAGCTGTAGCTATTGCATACAAAGTGTATAAAAAGTATTTTGGCTAAGTTTTATTAAGTAAAGCTATTATGTTGAAAACAGTTGCATTCTTCCTTAAAAAAACTAAATACAGTGTTTAATTAGCTATATGTATATATAAATTCTTTATCTAATTAGTTTAATAACTTGTATTAATAATGTGCTTACAAAATGTATGCATTTTCATCAATCATTTGAGTGACCAATAATTGCCTCGTAAGTGGCCAGGAATTACCCCATCTCTGGGGTAATTCCTGGTCACTAATTAACGACAATTACTCAAGTTCATTATGTATTGTTGATAGCATGAATATTTTATTCGATGGACATCCCAATGTGCTTCCTCCATACCAAAATTTGTAACTCTAACTTAGATAGATTTTGTGATAATTGGATGTTAATGCTTTTTGACCAGGAATTACCCCAGGTGACCCTAACTATTTGAATTTCTCTTCGTTCCGTTGTTTCTTAAATTAACTTGTATCGCTTATGCCCTTACATGTGCTTTACTCCTGGCCAATTTGGTGTTTTTTATTGATATTCAAGCAATTTCAGAAATTTCTGTGCACAAAACCTCTTGTTCTTGGGTATGACCCTACCCCTATTAACATGGTAGTCTGTATTCGCCCCTTAAAATATGAGAGTCAAATTTTGAAAAGTACTTGTACTATTATATCGGCGATTCTCTGTAAACTGGTAATTGGCTGTCCGGACTGAGTATTTTAAAAATAATAAAGTGTAATAAAGTAATTATCGCTCTTAATACAAGTAAAGCATTAATACTTTGTGGCCCAATTGTATTTGGAGTGATAACAATTTAATTTTTTTTTTCTAGAAGCGTCAAAAACACAGTCCCCTGGCTGTCCCAATCCCATAGTCTAACTGTTAAAGATAGTATTTCAAAAAACCTATTAATACGACATAAATTTGGGAATTAATATCTAAAAATAGAATAATGAAGCTATATTTTTCTTATGAAATAAGGTATAGTTACGTATTTCTAAAACTTAAAATTGTCATGTAAATTCTGTTCGGAGTTTTTTCAAACAGTCCCCTGCAACAAATTCAAAGCTGTAATACGAAAAATCTATAACTTTTGCAAATCCTTTTTGGCATGAAGTTTAAAGTAATCAGTGTGAATTTGTCGAAATCGCCGAGAACGGTGTTGAAACGCTACTTTGCTTAGTTTGAGAGCCACATTTGTGATGAAAGTATGCATCAGGGTCGTTGCGAAAACAGTCCTCTGGGAAGTGATTTTATTAATGTCAATTAATTTAATTATAAAACATATTAGTTATGTCCACGATTTGTGCCTAAATTTATAGGTAATCTCGTAACTAATTATGTTCCAATAGTTTTGCAGATATTACGCAACAAAGAGCAAAAACACAGTCACCTGGCACAGTCCCCTGCCTAGTTATACTAGGCGGGGGACTTACCCCTTATCATGATTTATCAGAAAAATACAAACTTCAATTGGCCCTCTTTCAAACCAAAGTAATGAATTCATTTTCTGAGCAATAGTACTATAATTATACGAACATTTCAAAAAACCGTGCCTGGACAGATTTCGTATGAAAAATGACGAGTTTACAGAGAATCGCCCACATACCTTGACATTTAAAGCTATCTATTTTTCGATTTTAATCAACTATGTTTAAGAACATAAGTGGCACTGAAAGTATTTTACCACTTCACTTTGCCCCGTTATTTCGCTTTACGTCACATTCTCTACTTCTTATGTAAGGGGCAATAATTTCGAGTTTTCTATATCAGGTTCTTTTGCATGAGCCTTCTCAGAAAAAAAGACCCCGCCCCCCTTTTTTTTTTGAATTTAAGATTGTGTTTCAGGTTGAAAAGGGTCGCTTCAAATTCTAGTCCCCCAATAAGAGGTCCTGAATGGGAGGTTTCTTACCATTAAAAGACTTCCCCCATATGTTTCGTCTTTTTGTTATGCGTTCTACTTTCCTTTTTCTTCCTCTAGTTTTAACGTAAGAAACGGTAAAATACTCCCTCAGTTTTAAAAATAGCTCGGTTTTCCGGCTAGCTCATGCATTTCCCGTTACCCAACCATCCATTGCTTATATGAGTGTCTGTCCATTTATCCGATTTATCTGTTCTACTGGAGCAAATTAGGTAGATGACCTGAAGAGTAAAAAAAAAAAAAAAACTATCGCATTTTTTTTTCTAGGATGGGAGATGTTTCCCTCCCACACTGGGCGTATGCTTGTACCTTGTTTTTGATGTTTTTTTCCCCTTTCCCTTTCTGTTTCATTTTCCATTTATCATTCGGGCATGTATTTGTGCTTGAATGGACTCGCGTGTTGTGTTGTTACGGTTTCTTGGCTTCACCACTTTTTGTGGGTGGATGACAACCTGGGGCAGTGTCTCTTCTAAACATTTACACCTGGTGTCCTTACCTCTTTCTAGCGCAGAATCTTCTGTGTTTGTTGCATGCATCAGTACCTTCTAACATTAGTGCTTGAAACGACAAAAAAAAAAAAAAAAAAAAAAAAAAGAAAGAAAAAAGAATACGATTAAGTTATTTTCATCTGTGTTTTGTTAAACATGTTTTTAGCTCAACCCTCGTCTCCCCCCCCCCCCAATTTAATTTCAATATCCCTTTTTTTAGTGATTAACAAACTGAAAAGTGCTAACACCGAGCCCGTCATTTCGAAATTTTTCAGTAAGGGGTAAAGATATGTATTCAATGCAAATTAGAGTTTAAAAAAATGGCGCCCCCCCTCCTTTTTTGTAACTACATTAATTTCTCAAATCCGGGGAGGGGTAATTATCTCCTCCTGAAATTCCCCAAAATAACAGCCCTGGGTAACACACATCAGTTATTTACTTTTAAAAATTACTACTACTCCATTTTTTGCATAAATTCGTTTGATTGTTTCTGAATGTTGATATAATGATTAGAGACTGGGAATGGCGGGAAAAACCGGAAATTTTGGGAGGAAAAAATGCTTCTTTACGCTGTTTTCCTAAGATGCTTATTTCCCTACGAGAAGAATGAAAAAATTTGAAATTTTGAGCCTAAAATTATGTGTTTAGAAATTTTTAATACATTCCAAAAAAAAAACGAAACATATTATTTTGTAGTATTTAGAACATCGGAATCAAACTTTAAACGCGGGTAACTATGTTTTGTGAATGATGATCGATTTGTTTAAATTCGGCTGACCATTGATTTTGCTTTTATCTGCTTTATGTTTGTATTAAGTTTTTGTTGTTCTTAAAAGTTCTAAAGCCCGAGCCTAAACTTACGCACAAGCAGAACATTGCTGAACTTAAAATAATTCCAGACCCATTCAATCTTGAACTGAATTTGCTGCTATTCATTGGTTTGTTTTCGAAAACTCAGCATCATTTTCTCACTTCTACTGCATGAATTGATGCGGCGACCTAACATCTATGATTAATGACACGTTTGTCCTCTCCATGTTCTATTCTTTTTCGAGTTCATGCAGCTGATGAAACTAGTTGAATTCATCTTCTGTAGAAAATAGCGAAAGGTTATGCTATTTTTTACTTCAAAATGTTTAGAATGAAAAATGTAATTGGCTGATAAAATAATTTATTGTGTTGCTCAAATATTCTGACATGCAAAACTGTCGTAAAACATTTTTTAGTAAAAAGATTTTGCATTTTAAAATTAGATTGTAAATAAGAAACAATGTAGCAATATATAGCGAATAATTTCCTGCGATGAAGCATTGTCAGCAGAAGTATCTTGCTCAATTACATCAGTTCTGAGTGAAGATTTCCATCTTCGTCCGGAACGAAGATATTCATTTCAAGTTTAGTTTAGTCTTCCTACGACAAGATAAAAACAGGGGATGGGGGAGGGAGGAGAAAGCAAAGATAAAAACTTATGTTTATGTAACCTAGGAAGAAGTTGAATTCATGTAACCCTCATCTGGTTACGGCGTTGTTGACTGTAGTTGCGAATTATCGATTATATTTTTTCTTAAATCTAACTCATAATTTCAAATTTTTCAGTGGGGTGGGTGGTAAAGAGTGGATAGGGTAACCGACCAGTGAATGAACACTTAAGAGAAATTTCGTTTTCGAAAATTCATACCATGGTTAAAACTTGTGGTATTTGTCGCATGACTGTAAAAACAGTTTAGCTGATATATATAATCATTTTTTAAAATATTGCGTGAATTTTTACTGTTCTGGATCAGGTTTTTTGGGAGGTCGAAAGGAGAAAAAGTGCCCAAACCCAGTGAATGAACAGCCCAAGGAAAAGACAAACGCAACATTTTTTAGCCATTTTCTTTTTGGAAATGTGTAGAAGGAAGTTACTACTGCCTGTTCATTCAAGAAAAACGTTTAAAATTTTTATTTTTTCATAAAAAATATGAGGTGTACATATACTGGTCGGTCTACTATCAGACAACAATAAAAACCACTCTCACTCATATGTAAAAGGATTAATTTCTCAAAGTATGTGTGTGTGTGGGGGGGGGGGGCATTGATACCCCTGAACGCGTTAAATAACAAAAAGTTACGTTTTCTTACGTAAAAATACTCTTAGACATTTTCAACTTTTCACAAAAGCAGTAATTTGAGATTTTCTGTTTATTTAGCTATAATTTTGCTTTTGACTGGGAAACATTTTTGTTATTTCTGTGCTGTGATATAACATCCCCCAGCTCTTTTGTGCATTTTTAACTTGTTCATTATTGTTTATTTATATCATACACTAGCCGGGTACCCGGCCCTGCCCGGGTTTCGGCCGGGTATGGTGTTTTAGTGACACTCGTTCATGAATTTTTCAACATTAAAGTGCATATCTATGCACACAATATCTACTTCTTTAAACAATGGCATTTTTTTCTGACTGGACAAACTAAAAAACTGTATTACACACCTTAAATACAAATGCAAGCTACAAATAATGTTTAGGTAAATCGGAAATGTTATAAGCTTGGTACAGGGTGCGGCGGATAAACTTGCAGACTTGAAAAGTCAACTAAGGGAAAAGTACATCATGTATCAGTTTACTACTTTTTATGAGATATGGTACCGATTCTGAAGTTTTATATTAGTTAGATTTAAAACCTACATCGGGAAGAATGACGGCCCCTGTTAATGATGCACTCATGTGCCCTAGATTTGTTGCACTCTTTCGAGCATATCGACTGATGGGATGTTGGTGATAGCAAGCTGGAAGTTGTTCTCCAGGCGTTGCAGGGTCCGGGGCTTGTCGTTGTAAACGATCGATTTGATATACCCCCATAAAAAATAGTCACAGAGTGTCAAATCGGAAGAGCGGGCCGGCCACGGTACGTCACCTTTCAAGGAGACGTTATCACTGAACTGGTGAACCACAGCAAGTTTGTAGGGATGAAACTGGAGTTCGTTGTGAAGAATTCGTCTCAGTGTCCAATCAAAAATCCCCAAAGCAGCAGCGTGTTTACGCGCCGAACGACTGGGAGAGCGCAAAAACGACTCCCTCACTTTTTCGATGTTTTCTAGGGTTCTAGAAATCCGTTGACCTCCTGGGCCTCTGTTTGCAACACTATCACTTTACCTGAATGTTTTCACCCACAAAACAGTCGATTCCCAGCCAGGAATGGGAACAACGGGCTGAATTTTGAACAGAGTTCGGAAGGCACATTCAGTGGCGACCACCGAAAGATTATTTGAAAAGTAAGATTCGGCGGCAAACGCTCGTTGCTCCTTTGTCCAACACATAGCGACAACTAAACTATGAGATAACAAAACTTCAGAACCCTCTCTTTAAAATGAGACTCTTCCCACTCCTTGCTAATTAGCATCCAATTAAAATCAGCAAGTTTCTTTGTCTCACCCTGTAAAATCAATCGCACTGGAGTCAAGTATTTCCAAACATTACACCTATTACACGTCTATAATAAGTCCCATCATTAGTTTATATCCTTGTAACTACATTGGTGAAAACATCTTATGTACCTAACTTAGAAATTTTTTGACTATAAACATTTTCTGTTCTCTAACTGTTGCCAAAATCAATTATCTTTTTATTTAGTCTCGTTAGCGATTATTGGCACAGATGAATCTAAAAATCCTAAGAAAGCAATAAATTTCATACTTACTCCAGAGAAGCCTTGGTTCACATTTTCATCGCGATTACTATTAATATTGTTGTTGTGAGGCAACCAAATTTTTGCAACAATGAACTGAAAATTTAATCATTTAATGGGGAAATTACATGAAATTTACTATTTTCCATAATAACTTTTTTAAACTAAGCTTTTTAGAAATAAATTATAGCTTATCCTGCTCCCTGTTACTGCAGCTATCTACGGTGAAAAAATGGTTAAAATCGGTTCAGCAGTTTGGAAGATTACCCCGGACATACGTTTTCAAAAGTAGTCTTTTATGTATATAGATTGCATTATTCTTATTATTATTGATTAGTCTCTGATGGTTCTTTAATTTTCTAGGTGCTACAAAAGAAATTGGATCTGCATTAACACGATTATGTTTGAGACAAAGAAGTGTGGAAGCCAAATTAAAGATTTTTTCAAAGTAATTTTTTTCTTTTCTTTCTTTCTTTCTTCATTGTTTATTTTATTTTTTATTTATTATTTTTCTTCACTGTATTATTGTATTTTCTTTCCAATGTTTATGAATGTGTTTATAATTTTGATTTTTTTTATTGCTCCAGAACGTTTTGAAAATAATATAAAATAAATTCTCAATTTGTCCGTCATTAAAAGTTTTCTTTAAGAGTGATGAGTTCGGAAATTCTTTGGAAAATTGCAGCCAGCAATTGTAATTTTTTACTACTCTCTTAGAAATCTTCTTACTTAATTAATGCAGGAAGCATAGGTTACTGAAGCAGTATTTTTTTGTGTAGATGAAGTACAATTTTCTCGTTCTAAAATCCACTTAACATGTGTGCAAAAATTGCAATAATTTGAATTTTTTGTATTACTTTATTAATGTTGTTTTTACATATATGTTTATTCTCATTATAAAGATATTTTATTTTTTATATCATGTATATGTAAAAATCTTTCTAAAGGATTTTTTAGAATTAAATTAAGTATATTAACCAAATGTGGACTTCGCTGTATCATTATGCAATAAATTTAACAGTAAAAATATAATCTTTATTGAAAGTTTTGCTCCTACTTGCATATTTGCTCAAAATATGCATGCATTTAGATTTAGATTGCACAGAATAAACTCAAAATATTTTGCATTATCTATGCATTCTATCCCTAACAAAAACGTTTTTTGAAATGCAGTGCATTGCAAGAGGCTTTAGTTAGTCCTTTGCAAGAAAAACTTGAAGAATGGAAGAAAACAGTAAACAATTTGGATAAAGACCATTCAAAAGGTTAGTTAAGAATATGATATCATCTTCTTTCCTTTTCAAACAAAGTTTAAAATAAATAAATCATTCTTCTGCTGCAAAAATGTTAAATTACATTGAAATCTTTGTTTAGAGTATAGGAGAGCCAAGCAAGAATTAAAGAAGAAATCTTCAGACACTTTGAAGCTTCAAAAGAAAGTCAGAAAAGGTATGAATCTATTTGCTTCTAATTAGAACAATGAGTATTTTTAAGTGCTGTTAGACAGTGAGGAAAAACATAACTATTTATTTATTTGAAGAAATAGTCGTTATATATAAATATGCAGAATAAATGGCACTATATTATTAGGGATGCAACTGTGCAAGAAAAATTTTGACATCTTTGACACTAGTATACTAAAAACATCTTTTCATTAATGTTCATTATAATTTAGCTCTGGTAAGTTTTGCCCTTAAGAACATTTACTTCAGCTTAGGAAGTTCACTGAAAAGGGAAAATGTACTAATTTGAGTTGGTTTAAAAAATAACTTAACTGAACTCAGGGCAGCATAAGTAAAGACTTATAAGATAAAGTCTATTTTAAGGTCTCAGACCCCACTACAGAGCCAAACTCAGAGCCATGGTGCGACAGTTAAGTAACGGGACTGGTTCCAAAACTTAGATTTATCAAATAAAATTTACAAATATCTTCTAATACCCTTTAACCTACTTCCCTTTCTTATTAATACTTAGTTTTATGAGAGATTTCTTCTGTTCAAAGTAGAGCTACAGGTCATGTGGTCGCATCTTCCCATGTAAGTCTGCTGTTTCTGTTTTCACCTCTACTACAGACTGAAAATGTGCTCCCTGAATGCGCTTTTCACTTTTGAAACTTTTTTCTGGTGAGTACAGTAGGTGATCGAGCACACTAATGTGTTTTGTCGCCAATAACTGTGTCACAGAGAGTGCATTAGCTCTTGGCACATTAGTTTTTTTAGTAACAATTGTGCACAACCTTTTGTCCTATGCAAATCTTGTGTCAAAGTTTTTCGCATTGTCTCTCTGTCAGTGTTAATAAAGTGTGAACACATCTGAACACTCAAACATCTGTTTTTGTGTATGATTTCGTTATTGTTTTTAATATTGTCATCAGTTCTTGTTGTTATAGGTTGAATGGAACATTCATCATTTTCAGTAAAGTCTGTACCTTCTAAAAACCATTTATGTCTATCAAAAATTTGAGTGCGTAACGTCCCAAAAACTTCGTTTAATAATTCAAAACATTCAGATGAAGTTTGTAAAAAAGTTTGACAAGAAATTTCAAATTTATACGCTGCTCGCATTTTAAGCTTATGTTGATCACGGCACATCAACACAATAATGTCTTACTCAAACAAGGATAAAAACAAAACTAATCTAAATAGAAGGATTTAGTAAAATAGCAGAAGCATAAAAACCAACTACATTCCATGTTCACTCCTCTACATCAAGTCTAACGATTAGGACATGCACAGTCCTGTTACTAAATTGTCACCCCTTGTATATTTCATTGTCTATTCATTATCTTTATTTTAAACTTAAATTGTTTATTGTCATTATTTCTGAGGGGAATCTTTGGATATTATTCCATGCAAAAGAACATTTGAAAAAATTTAAAGTTTCAAGCAAAATGACCAGCAGATGTTGTTTTTGAACAATTGCTGTATCATGTATAATGAAGTAAAACTTTAAACCATATTACAAAAATTAGACTATAGCAAATTTTATATTAGATTTTTTTAATGTTTCAGCTGGTGTGATTGACATTCGGCGTACTATAGACTATGCACTTCAAGATGTCACAGACAAGTATCTTTTATTAGAAGAAATAGAAAAACAATCTGTCAGAAAAGCTTTAATTGAAGAGCGAAGCCATTTCTGTCTCTTTGTTGGATATTTACAGCCTGTTTTAGTAAGTTTTTGTTATTTATTATTGTGTTTTCAATGAATTCTCTGTAAATCAAAATTCCCAACCTTCCTAAGACAGATATATACAGTTTGTTAATTTATTTTTAAGAAAACACTTTCAATTCAATGCTTAAACCTGTGAATGATCTTGAACAGTTTTTCTTTGATGTCAGATTATACTGAGTGTTATTTATAAACTATTTTTGTTGTTCAAATTATTTTCATTTCTTTAGGAATCAGAGCTTGCAATGTTACATGAAATTAATCATATTGAAGAGATCATTGATACTTTATCGAAAATTACTGGTGACCCACATGTACTGCCTTCAACTAGTGAGCAAGTGATAACTGATGTAAAAAAAACTGAAAATACATATTCATTTCATGTGGTATGTTTTAACTAATTTTAATTTGTGTGTTATTGTGCTATCAGGCTGAAAATTTTGTTAGTTTAAAAACTAAGAAGACGTAAATTGATTTCTCAAATTGTCTGTGACTTTATGCAAATGAAAAAAGAAACCAACCCTGATTATCCCATAAATTAGCGGCAGATTTCAAGTTCAAATGCAATTGAATCATTCTTAAATATTATGTTTTATTAAAAATTCTTTCAAAAATTGTATTGAAGTTTTTAATTTTGTTTCTAAAACTCAGTAATTTTTGATTAATTTAGTGGGAAAATTGAAGTTTAAAATATTTTTTTTTTTTTTTAAAGGCTATTCTGTTATTTATTACGGGATCAACTACACCTTTTTTTTTAATTGTACTTTAATTTTTGTTATGATGACAGACAGTTTTATCCGTGTGAATTTATCCAAAATAATTATCCAGGAACAGTTTAATGATTTGAAACCTCAATAAATTGATACTAGATTGCAACATTCATACTCCAGAAGATTTACCTTGGGATTCAGAATAACTAATGCATTATAATTAAATCTTAATGTGTGTTAAATTGTGCAGAAATAGTGAGTTATTACTGAATTCATTGTAAGGAGGGGGAGGGGGCGGTATGAAACCCATAACTTGCAGTTTATCCTTGTTTGCTCAGAGCTATTGATTTTTTTTTAGTTTAAAATAAAAACTGGTTATAATGAAACTTTTTGCATTGATCAAGTTAAAATGAATAACAAAGTAGAGAAAATCATTGAAAAGCAGATAGAATTGGTTATTAAAAACAATTGTATTAGTATAAGAAATGAAGCTCTTTCTTTCTAAAGTTCATTAGCAGATTAAAATGTATTGCATGTAGTTCTGGGAAAGGACTGATAATACAATACTCTAGATTGGTGTGGTTTGATTTTTTTATCAAATACTTCAAAAAACCTCAAGGGATTTTGGGTTAAGAAGGAAAGGGAGTCGCTTTTGATTCTTGAAGTTATTTTGAAAAGAGACCGTTAATTGAGTAAAATTGATTTTGATTTAAAGTGCTCAAACTTTGGAATATTTGTGTAAAATTAGTGAAATAAAAATAAGCAATTGTAAAGAAACAGGATCAAGTTGTGGGAAAAGTGGCATAAGTAAACAAGAACTCTAAGAATGTGGAATTGGTAGAAATCCACAAATGGTTGTAATAGTCAATTATACACTGTAACAAGAGCTGGCGGCTTGAAGTAAAATTTTCCCCCACTCTCCACACTTTGACCCTGATCGTTGTCATAGTTACGGCGCAATGGACTTTTTCCCCACTTAGCTTTTGCAACAATGGCGAAATGCAAACAGTTAAAATTGCTTTTTGCGTAAACTATTATTCTATTTAAAAATCAACGTCAATGAAGCACAACTTTTTGTTAGAAATTTTTGCTTTATTAATGTATGACTAGATTTGTTAGAAAATGTTAAGAAATAACTGAGACATGAGGACATAAATAAAAGTGTAAGCCTAATTCGATAAACATAAAATAAATGAAATACCTCATCAGCAGTGCATAAAAAAAGAGAGGAGCTGTTTTCTTTCATATGGTTTCCATGGAGACTACGCAAAATTTCTAAACTGAATACGCCTATTTTAAAGCAACCGAATATAATACTGCTCCTTTTTCTCCCTCTTAGACTCTTTAAAATATGGGAATGTAAGGATTGACAAAAAATTAAAATAGTTAAATATTATTGAAACCTCGTCTCCTTTTCAGAATTTCTCCTTTTTAGAATCTTTAAAATGAAAATTTAGGAATTCAGGAAAAATTGAAATAGTTGAGTATTATTTGTTACTTTTTCATCCTCCCCTAATCTTGTAATCCCTCTAGAATGTAAAGCTTAATGAAGTTTCCGCTCCACTTAAAAATTTGGATTTCAAGATGTGAGCTCTTAATTTACTCAAAGTTGAGTTTTAAATGTGCCTTTCCCCCTTTCAGTTTCAGTCCTTATATACTTAAAAGTTCTGAATTTTGTATCAAATAATTAGTATGAACTAAAAATTCTCTTTAAATGATCTGAAAAGTAGACAATTCAGATAAAATATGTGCATCTGAGTTCTGAATGTTTTGCTTTCTTTTTTTACATTGGAGTAACAATCTTCCCTGCTGTAATAATTAACACTGCAGTTTTCCTGCAAAGGAAAGAAAAACTCTTATGGACACTAAGAGATTTTAGCAAAAAACTGTTAAGTAATTATTCAAAGCTGTGTATTGTCTTGTATGACTGATCAAATATCACTTCATAGCATGCATAGCTTAGTTATAGTTGAATCCATTGCTTTTTTAGGGCAACTTGAACTTTTGTTCTTGTAAAAAAGTTTTAATCAGTGTGTTTTGATTACATCACTTGTTAATGTGCGTAAATTATGTTCAGTAACTTCACTCTTACCTCCTATAATTTCATTTTGTAGAGTCCTCCTGGCTCCCCACATTCCCTAGGTTCTCGAAAGTCAAGTGTTTGCAGCATCAGTAGCATTAACAGTTCGTCCAGTGGAAGTTTAAAATCTCACTCATCTAGGCATTTCTCACACTCCCAGGTAAGTCTATAAACATCATTTCTAGCTGGGAAAATTTTAGTCTCTCTCTTTATTGCTTCAAATAATGAAATGTAATTATTAAACAACAAACAAAAATTTGTGTTCTGAATATTCTCTTATGTGATCATCATCATCGTACTTTCCATACATATAAATATTTTTTTTGTTGTTAAAACAAGATGTGTGCAGTGTGCCTCTACTGAACATTAGTCATTCGAATCCAAACTTGAATGGGATAATGCAGTGCTCTATGAAGGTCTCTTCAAACAAAAACTAAGACTTGTGACTAATGTTCATATATTCATTTATATTTATTTATTAAGAATAATCTTGTAATGTTTTGTACTGTGATTAAATGCAGTGGCTTAGAAATGCAGAGTGATGCAGATTTTTAGATCTGTATGCATAAGTTTGGTAACTCAGAACTGATGCTTAATGAGCGTCGTCCTTTTGCTGCACATTTCGCACTACACACTGCAGGGTTTCCCATATAACTAGTTGGATGGGGTTCAGAAGAGAGCTGTTTTTTGGATACAGACCAGGAGCCAAACAACCGTTGACCCAGTACCCCCCCCCCCCCCCCCCGAGGTTTTGATTTGAAATGGGAATGTGTAGATACTTTGTGACCACAATTATATTTAATCTTAGCCCAAGAGCTTCCAGTTTGGCGGGGGGGGGGGGGGTGATTTTGTGTCTTGAGCAATTGACTCAAAATCCCTTTCCAAAAAAACTTATTTGTTTGCAGTAAACTTGATTTTAAGCAATCATAAAAAGTTATTGAGTTAAAATCAACTTATTTTTAATGTATTTATTCTGAAATTTGAAAAATTTCGCAAAATCACAAAAGCCATATCTTTCTTATTTTTATTTTAATGTTATTTTCATTTATAGTTACGTTTTCTTTTACTTTCCCAACTCTTAGATAATAAATAACATTAATTTTCGCATTTTATTTTGATTTTCAGTTCATATATTTTGTTTGAGTTTTTAATGTTTTCATTTTATGATTTTGCTTCTGTTTGTGCATGGTTTTTGAACTTTATTTACCCTTCATTAGACATTGGGGAGGAAACATTTAAATAGCGTTGCATCTCATGATTCTGGTTTTACATCACAAGACACACTATTCAATAACAGCTCAACAGCGCCTATAGAACATTTTTCACAGGTTAGTAATTCCTCTACCGTGCAGAAATGAGAGATTCAAATTTATAATCCATATCATCATTATTGTTATAAATAACATTGTTATTAATTGATTTTGTTTTGATTTTACTTTTCATTTAAATTAATGCAAATGTATATTTGATTTAGCATTAAGAGTTTTCTTCAAAAAATTTCTGAAGGATTTGGGGAGGGGGGAAAGGATGTTGGCTTTAAATTCAAAAAGGAAGTTATAAGTTGAGGAGTTCATGATTTTAACTAACCAAATATAAATAAATCTGATGTTATTGTTAGTGCCTGAGATCTGAAATTGCCCAAAGAAAAAAAAAATACAGAACATGTAGAAGAAACAAGCATACAATTTTTAAATTTTGTCTTAAAATAAGCAGAAGAACATTTAAAATGATTGCACTCTAATCTGTTCATAACCAATTTTGATAAGATCTTGGGGTTATTCGCTATTGATGCCTCTCATTTGTACTGGCATCCCTAATGGAAATAAAGAAGTATGGTTTTTATCACTCAGTGTGAAACTTTTAAACTAGTTTATGTTCATAATATTAGCTTAGTTAACAAATTTTAGTGAGAATAATTTAAATTTTTTATGGCTTTTCCATATTTAAATGAAGTAGGTTAGAACTCTGTGTCGTAAATCATTTTTATAAAATATTGGGAAAACATAGCAATTTCCGAAAATGCAGTTTATTACCATTGTTAAAAGTTGTGTTATAAGAAATGAACTGATAGAAAAATTTAACTGGTTCACAGCTTTCCACATTTCAAGAATCTGGATCAACTCATAGCACACCTTCATCCCCTGTTCCATCAGCAACTTCAACTTGGCCAAGTTTGCAAGAGCCTGAAATGCCTGAAAAGGAACCTGTTAATTTATTAAACAGATACCAAAGACCTCATACAATATCATCTGGTGAGTTATAGCTATTTTTTGTTACATTCTATTAAATAAATTTAAAAAAAATTGCTTTAAAGACATATCTCCAGAAAGGAGAAACTCGTTGCCATTCAAAAGATATATTTTTTACTTGATACCCATAAATAAAAAGACATTAAATCTTTACTAACTTTAATGTTCGTGAACATTCATAAATTTAAAAAAATCAGCATAATTTTTTTTCAACATCATCACCCATATTTCAGTGATTTTATGATAAAACATATTGTTACCTTGATATGAAAATTTTTCTTGCTATTAGTGAAAAGATAAAACGTTACTTCTTTTCCTCCTTAAGAGTAGAAATCCTATTCTCATAGTTATAAAGTATTAAGCCTTTTTGAGCTTTGTTACATTTGCTCTAAAAATTTTTAAAAATAACCCCCCTCCCCTGATTTAAAGTTAAAAAAAAAGAAACTTTAATCATGTATGTGTGCATGTTGTAGTCAACTGTGTAGGTAGAGCTTTGGATTTAATCTAAAGCTATTCCAAGTTTTTAAATATTTGAAAAAAAAAAAGGAAAATGCTTAGATATAGGTAACCCCCCTCCCTTGATTTAAAGTTAAAAAAAAAAAAAGAACCTTTAATCATGTATATATGCATGTTGTAGTCAACTGTGTAGGTTAAGCTTTGGATTTAACCTAAAGCTATTCCAAGTTTTTAATCAAATATTTGGAAAAAAAAAAGGAAAATGCTTAGGTATAGGTAAAAAGATAGATAAACAAAGAAGTATTCTAAAGACGTAATTTTCTTTATGACCCGCACAAAAACACCTATAAAAATATTTTATGATCACTAGGAGTATTGTTTAAGAATACACCCCCCCCCCCTCTCACCTACAAACCCAATTTTTAAGCCTAAGGATTGCTGCATTGTGAAAAATATGGCCAGAAACCAGTACCATACCTGCAGTAAACTAGTTACTTCTGTTGGTTTTGGAATACTATTGATCTTATTCAAGTTTTTTCCCCTTCAATTTGAATGAACTACCATTCATTTTAGTAATTGTTTTATGTATTTGCAGCATATGAAAAATCTAATCATAATAGACCTGCTCTGACTGTGCACACTTTTCTGCCGCTAGATCAAGGTACTGATTTTAGAGATAATTACTGCTCCGTAGGAACTTTTAAATCACTTGGAAATAAATTTAAAGATCGTAATTGGAGAAGTCAACCTGGTACACCAGTATATAGTCGCCCTTCTCTACCTGAAAGGTAACAAGTATTTTTTAATGTGTTTCTTTGTAAGGTGTTTTTTGTATAAAAAATAAATAAATTGATATTTTAGTTCTTGGAGATTGTCTAGTTTTGCTATACAACCTGAGATCAGTAGCAAATAACAATAATAATAATATTTTTCAGAAGTAATTTGCATTTTCTTCCCCTTCCAAAGGTGGTGGTTCTTAATTCAGGCTCAATGTTGTTTGATTTTAATTTAATTTAATTTTTATTTTTCTCTGCTGTTTGTTCAACACTTTTTTTGGATGAACAAATGTGGATAATTTGTTGAAAAATGTCTCTTAAACCAATGGAATGGTTGAAGTGGGAGAATAAACACAAAAAATTAGCAAGTTTCACATAGGTTTTTGAACCTTACTGAGATAGTTTTCTGATTAATTTATTTGCAATTAAATAACTAAATTGGAAACTCAGTTTTAGTGTACGTTTAACTACCTTGCGTATTGCCTATCTATATATAATTTTATTTTCTCTTATAGTAAAATTTCTTTCATAACAGAACCAACTTTGTAACAATTGAGAGAAAAAATCTACTTGCTCTTCATGAGATTGTAAATTGTTCTGAAAAGTAAAATAAACAAGTGAATTCATTCTCTAAACAAAGTTAGCCCTAATAATCCCAGCTTTAATGAGAGATGTACTGACTCAAAAACTGCTATGACTGATCCAAACTGATGATCCCTTGTAAGGGTGAAATTTCAGTCTTTTTTGGATGCTGTAGTGACATGTTTGGTACTTGCTTGTAGTTCTGCCTTGCTCTGACTAAAGAGCTGACAACTTGTTGCTTTAATTTATAAACTTTTTGAAGCACATCTTTCTAGCTTAATGGATGCTATAATGATGGCGTTAAGAACTTTATTGTAAAATATAGATTATTTCTTTGTAGATATTGTGTATATTTTATCAAGATAATACTAAAATGGCTGCATAGATAGTGACTTGAAATGCTTCTTGTTCACTAAATAAATGGTAATAAAAAAATTCATTGCCAACAGTAGGCAATGATTATGAATATTTGTACTGTCTGCCTACAGTCAGTAGCCAATTTACAGTGCCCCAACTGTCGCAATTGCAAGGGGCTCCCACAGCATCAGGTATTGAAGAGAGTCAAAATAACTGTTTCTCAACCTCTTTTATTTGAAAAGTGATAGACTATGGACACCCCCCCTCCAAAAAAAATGTGTCAGGCCTGCCACAAACCTGAAAATTCCCCACTGCCTGCAGTTGTTGTGGATTTGGAAAATGTCTATCTAAGACATGTGAATTTGAATCAGGGGCAAAAGTAAAAATATCATGCATGTGATTCTTTCATTTCAGTGTGTCTGCTTAAGTTAGAGGCTAACACACATCTGCAAACGCTGGCACACCTAAAAACCAATAGATGCGATTTTTTTTTTGCCCCTAAACTGAATGTTAGTTTGTCCATTATTGATGATCAGACTTAAAAGAAAACACACGTCTTCCTGTTTCTGTCTTTTTAGTATGGTTGAAATGAAGGAAAAATACTTAAACTAATTGAAATGAAATCCTGTGCATTTCAGACTAATTTGCATTTGTATCAGTTCAATTATGTCTAAATTCAATATTCAGTAATTTTTATTGCTTTATCGTAAACTTTTTAAGTGTAAAAATGAGGTTTTCATGTTTTCAAAGTTAAATGCTAAGTAGTTTAATTATACACTGCTCGACATTGAAAATGCAACACCAAGAAGGAGTGGTCAGAAATTGATGAAATTTGGTAAGAACACAGAGACAGCATGGAACAATAAGTGATATTTATTTCAAAATAAATAAGTAAAATTTAGAGCGAGGACGGCGTCGGCTCAGTAAGAAGTAGGACCACCGCGGACAGCGATGCACGAAAAAACACGTCTAGGCATGGAGTCAATAAGCCTGCGGATGATGTCCTGAGGGATGGCACTCCATTCCCTTTCAACCATTTGCCACAGTTCGTCCTCTGAACGAGGCAGTGGCAGGTTCTGCAAACGGCGTCCAATTACGTCCCACACATGTTCGATTGGTGACAAGTCAGGAGAGTATGGCGGCCAGGAAAGCATCTGTACACCTCGTAGAGCGTGTTGGCTGATTCGAGCACTGTGAGGCCGGGCGTTATCCTGTTGAAAAATTGCATTTGGCAGACCTTGAAGGTAGGGGATTGCCACCGGCAGCAGTACATTATCTACATATCGTTGGGCCGTCATAGTGCCCCGAATACGAACTAGAGGTGATACGGAATTGTATGCAATAGCGCCCCAAACGATTATGCCACGTTGTCGCGCTGTGGGGCGTTCCACAGTTACTGCCAGATTCGATCTTTCTCCACGTCGACGCCACACACGTATGCGATGACTATCGCTGGACAAACAGAAGCGGGATTCATCTGAGAACACTACGGTTTGCCATTCTGCCATCCACGTCGCTCTGGTCCGGCACCATTCCAAACGTTGGAGTCTGTGCTGTGAGGTCAATGGCAGTCTTCTTAGCGGGCGCCGTGATTGCAGGCCACGTGCAACCAGTCGACGGGAAATGGTTCTGGTCGACACAGGAACATCCAGGGTACCTTGCACGTGCTGCAGAATCGACGTACAAGTGACTTGCGGGTCCGCCACAGCTTGTCGGTGAATCCGTCAATCCAAGCGGTCTGACGTCACTCTGGCTGCACCTGCACCCCTCAATGTGGCTACATTTCCTCTTTCCAACCATCTCCAACACAGCCGATGCACAATGCTTGCATCCATGTGGGTATCAGCTGCAATTTGACGTATGGACCAACCTCCCCTTCTCAGTCCGATCACCATAGCCCTTGTAAAGTCGTCTATATGCTGGAAGTGTCTTCGTTGAGGACAGCGTGGCATTTCCTCCTATCACACGTATCCTTCGAGACAAAAAACAAATTTCTCCGATAATTAGTCTGGCAGAAAAACCAACATGAACATAGCCCACTTTTCAACTTCATTCTCTTATATCTTACTTCACGTGCGTCGGAGAGCTGCGCATATCATATCATTTGCATAACTCAGTGACGTGCGTCTACGGTAAAATTTGCATGAATTTCTGACCACTCCTTCTTGGTGTTGCATTTTCAATGTCGAGCAGTGTATATAGGAACAATTTTTTTTCCCTTTATTGATGGGAAAGATAAGTAAGATGCCTATGTCATTTCATTTAAACTTCAGCTCCTGTACTGTCAGTAAAAGATCCAGATTTTATAACTTCACAAAGATCAATTATAAATTTGGAAATGAATTGTAAGAAAAGTTTTACATCCCTTGATGCTTTCTCTATCTTGTATTCAAAAGGTTTTTAAATATCATTTCAGGCTTGATGACAGCGCTAGATTGAAACCATCCATTCCTGAAAAATCAGCTTTCATCAAAGCAAAACATGATAAATTTAATGAGCCAAATAAAAGCATGCCTGATTTTAACAGAACTCCACATGATCAAGGTAACAAAAATTTTGATTGTGTTTCAAGTGTTTAAAGGTAACTCTTTTGCAGATCCACGATTTTTTACTTTTTGTGCAATTGCTTTGCTTTCTCCCTTTTTTTTCATGCTTCCTTTCATATAACATAAACCTTGAAAAAATTATCATTAGCTGCCACTGCCACTATTGTTAAACTAATTAGGAACTGACTGAAATCTGGAATTTGTTTCTGTTGAGCTTTTTCTTTGAGCAACTAAAACAAATTTCCAACTTCAACAAGAAATAGTTATGAAATTGCCACACATTCAATCATGGTTGGTCTTGCCATTTTATAGGAGCAGCAAATCTAAGAGAGAATGCAAAATTCAATTCTTTGCTTCCTGCCATAAAGTCCCCAAATTCCTTAAGATAAATGATGCAAAAATATAAGATAAATGAAGCATTAAAAAAATTGTATTCTTAACCAGCTCCTAACTTTATGTTTGTCTGATTTGCATTCAATACTACTTACTGAAACAGTTACTTAGTTTTTGTTATTATTATTATTTTTTTTTTAATGATGTCTGATGTTTAAGTGATTTGTCCATTTTTACTTTTTTTACATTTTGACAGTGTTCAGCCCTGAATTTGTAATCCTACTGTTACATTGTATTTTAAAAAGTAAAACAAGAAGTTCTGTCAAGAACTAAACGAGCCTACTTTCCCGTACATAGACATCGACATTCTCGCATCTGATCATTATTCTCTTGATTATCTGAGACTGAAAATTATGTAAAACATACCTTTTTAGCACTTAGAGCTGATTTCAAAAAGCAAAATATACCCCTCTCATCAGATGAAATAGACACGTAAAATGTAATTAACGAATAAATAAAGTTTTGTCGCACCTTTTAAAGAGTGTAACTGTTACAGTTCCTCCGTAGTTAGTTTGAAGGAGATCCGACTTTAAGTTCAGGGTCAACATTCAACTTAAATTCCCCGTAGACGCTAATGTTAATTTTTTTTCTGAACGGTTTAATATTGAACGAAAAATTGTTCAAATCGAAAAATCAAATATGGGAATGAGCTGTACTCGCCAAGATCTTTCGAACAAAAAAAGTTTATTCCATTCGGACGGTTCACTCAAAAGTTATTAGGTGGAGAAAGGTTGCTTGAACGGTTCAATGTTGAACCAAAAATGCTCAAATTGAAAATTTAAATACGGTAATAAAGTATCCTTGCCGAGATGCTTCGAACAAAAAAAAGTTTGTTTAAATCGGACTGTTCATTCAAAAGTTATTAGGGGTGACAGCTTGTTTGAACGGTTCAATGTTGAACGAAAAATTGTTCAAATCGAAAATGTACATACGGGAATGAAGTATCCTTGAAAAGATCTTTTGAACAAAAAAAAAGTTTGTTCAAATCGGACTGTTCACTCAAAAGTTAGCATCGCGGGACAGGTTATTTGAACGGTTCAAAGTTGAACAAAAAATTGTTCAAATCGAAAAATCAAATATGGGAATGAGCTGTACTCGCCGAGATCTTTCCAACAAAAAAAAGTTTGTCCAAATCGGAATGTTCATTCAAAAGTTATTAGGGGGGACAGACAGACCGACCGACCGACAGACCGACCGACACACAAATTCCCCATCTCAATACCCTACTTTCAAATTTTTAATTTTTCGATTTTCATTTTACCTTTTTATTTTTTTAACTTGGCGATATTTTTAGGACTTGGCGATATTTTTTTAACTTGGCGATATTTTTTAGATGCATTAAGCTACTTTTAATACTTTTTTTTGTCTTTCTTTTAATTTTAACGGGAAAGTAGGCTAATAAAAAGGGACTCATAAGTTTATGGGTATAACACATGGGAAAGAAGTTTCTTGGGTATGACTAGTGCTTGTGACTATAAATATTTGAAAGTTTCATGAATCCTTTTCTGTTTGTAATTATAAGAATGGATAGTAAATTACATTCCTCTTATAAATAGTTATTAAAATATTTCTAGAAACAAACTAGCTATCTTGAATAAGTGTTTAAATATTGTTACTAGTCGCTTAAAGTTATATATATATATATATATATATATATATATTCAAATTATCTCTGAATCACAGGTTTTATTTTTGACTAAGCATACTATCTGGATTTAACCCTGTTTTTAATATCAATACCCTTGTCAGTGTGCTTAAGAGGATTTCTTTATAATTATTTATTAATTTGTAGTCATTAAAAATTCATAAATAACTCACTCCGATAAAGTTCATTCACTGAATTAAAACTTAAATAAATATATATATATTTATTTTCAATTGTATCAATTTTGTTCTCAAAAGCAAAGAGGATTGTTTTTGTTGTTAAATATATTCATGTTTATTTATGCTTGATATAAATAATTTATATTTTACAATTTTCTCAATTTTGGTTCCCTATCACTTAACTGCATAAGATGGTGGGTGCCAGTGCAAATGTTTTTTTTTTTTTTCTAATTGGTTCTATCATTTATTTGCAGTTGTGCCACATCCAATCTATGCTAACACTTCTGAGTTGACTGCAATGTATTCTTCTAGTGAAGAATTGCACTCTAACAAAGCAGAAAACAAAGAGGTTTGTATTAGTATATCTTTACCAAGTTCCTAGCGAAAGATATTTTTTCTTTTCTTTTCTTTTTTGGTTATAAAACTACGTTTTAATAAAATGTGGTATGCTTAGTGCCAGCATGGCAGGCTACTGGGATTGTGCAAAAAATTACTTTTTCATAAACTTTTGACTAGTAGTTTTGGAATTTCGGAGACTACTGCAATTTGGCATTTGTGTTTGTTTACATGTATACATAATCCCCATTATGATCCCCTTTTAATGTACCAAGGATATTTTAAAGTTGTATTTTTGTGACTCGTATTTAAAAAAAATTTAATCCAAATTCCCATGAGCCACTTATGACGCTGTCTACCAGAAATTATTCTTTCCAAAACCAAAAGTTAGAAACTGTCCTTGGTGGCATCAGTGTGTAGGTTCGCTGCATTACCAACAAGCAACATGTTCAGATCTCTTAAATAATTTCTGTAGATTTTATTTTTTATGAAAGCTTATGTATTGAACCTTTAAGACACTATTTGGTGTGTCTTGAACTATGCTTTTCATTTTCACCTTTTTTTAGTAATTAGTGCCTCCCTTCTCTTTATTCTCACTTCGAACCCTTTCTGTTTATAAATGATCTTTCCTCATTATATAGCTACTCAAACTAATCCTTAAATTTTATTTGATCTTTATCAACTGCATACAAATATTAAACTACTCTTTGATTATTTTTTAATAAAAAATTAATATAAACCGTATATCATCAGCTTTTATTTATCTGTTGTTTTCTGCTTTTTTATTCAGGTTAAAAACCGAAGAGAATTCGCTGCTGTGCTAAATGAAGGGCTTCGTTTGCAAACAAGATGGTCCAGAATAGATGGGTCAATATCTGAAACTGAAGCTGCTCCCGCAATTCCGAAGCATTGTCGACCAGCAGTAGGAACTAGTGAAACATTACCGAGATCAAGAGGTTTGAATATTTTACTTTTAAACTATATTCCAATGTTTTTGGTGCTGTGAAAAATTTGATTGACTTAGTAGCAATTTATTTATGCAACTTCTAACTTTTTTCATATAAAACTGTAAATGTTGCTATTGATTATTAACTGTGCGCAGCATGTTAGACTTCATTTTATGGTAAGTTTTGTTACATTATGAATTTTAAAATTCAAACATTTTTTGTGCATTAATAAATATGCTCATTTGCAATTAAGTGCTTGTGCATACATTAAAATTTTCAACACTATGAGTTTTATGCAAACAAATCAAGTCACTGTTTTCCTAAGCGCTGATTTTTTTTACACACAAAGGGAGTACAGCCACCATTACTTGACACAGTTTTGGTCTAAGGGTTTTTAGATAGCCAAAACCATTTATAAAAATGTTGTATAAGTGTTATAGGAGCAGCACAAAACAAGGAAATACTGAGATTGAACACAATACTGTGGATAATTTGTCTTGCACATGTTGCAAATGATACAGAGAATTTCATCTTTATTTAGCAAGTTTAAAATAAGGGTGTAAATAGGTCCCCCCCCCCCCCTTCTATTATATATGGAAAAACAAGTTTGAATTTGCCAGGTGGGCTACTTTTGTTCAACCAATGTATTGGTCAGTTTTGTTTCACCAATGTGTCAGCTTCAGCTCAGGTACTCACCTGTAACTTTGATTAAAATTTATTCTTCTGCGAAATTTTCATAACTTTCATTTAGAGTATTTTTATTTTGTAAGCACTATTCTCTCCAAACTAAAATCGTGTAGTTATAATTTGGAAAAAAAAAAATGCAGGTAATTTTGAAATTAGGTTTTTATTATTGCATTGGTATATTTTTAATTTTATCTTTTATTTTCATCTTATTTTATTATTTATGTTTATTATATTTTATTACATTAAATGCTATTTTTAATTTTATTATGATTTACCTTCTTCCTATTTTATTATTTTGTTGATTATTATTTTGCACCTCACATTTTTCTTCTTCAGTTGCATATATTTTTATTTTGTATCATTTGCCTATTTAGTTTCATTTTATTTCTGTTTTCTGCATGATACCTGCATGTGCATTTGCATTGTTTTTAAGGGAGTTTTTCCGAAGAACAAATTTTAGAGTGGCAGATGTATACAGCAAATGAGGAATTTCTTATGAATCATATTGGTAATCAACGAAGACCAATGTCAATAGCAGGTAAAAAGCTATAATGTTGTAGGGCTGTTCAATAAAGAATGACCACCAAAAAAAAAAAAGGAAACATAATTATGTAAACAAATGGTTATGGCATTTTTCAAATTGGTCCCTATTACATGAAATCCACCTGTCAGATCTTTTTTTCTTGATTTCAAAGACATGCTGGAATCAATTTTTGAGAATATCCTTCAAAATCGCCTCTGAAGCTTCTGTAATTGCCTCTAAAGGAAAGAAACGTCATTCTGGAGGTGTTTTTTCAAATTTGGAGAAATAAAGTAATGAAGGGCTCAATCAAAGCTTCATGCAGGACAGATTATAACAAATGAATCTCCACACACACATCGTTTTTGTCGGGAATGAGCAATCTCGGAATCCTTTGCACACAAACACCTGTGACCTGCAGTTTTCTTTGAAAAAAGATATCAGAACCATAAGAAACTCATTCTTTGCAATATTTCTTTCAAGGTAAATCAATGATTTTAGCTTTCAACGTAAATCAATGATTTTAGCCCTCTGTAACAGCAGCAATGTTGACGTTTCCTTTACTTAGAAAAGTTACTGGAGCGTCAGATTGCCCTTCCTTTCACACTGATTTTCCCCAATCTTTAAACATTTTAAAACAACTTCTAACTGTTCTATAGAGAAGAATACACTTCCCATCAACTTCCTGTTATGTCATACTATATGCTTCAGCTGTTGCATTTTTTTTTTATAAAAAACAATATTTAAAGCAAATTTATTTTTTGCTCACAATGTGCCCCTTCAAATTTTCTGTAGTCAAAAACAAAGCTATATGTGTTTGGATAGCTCTGCCTTGGTCATAATTACTGACCCCATGACCCTTAACTTTTAGCTATATATTCTTCACTAATCAACCTACACATTCATTATTGGTTTTCTAAGCCTTGACATTTTATTTACCTGAAAAAAATTGTGATTATTATCTATTGAACAGCCCTAGTAAATTAATTTGTGTAAGAATTTTATTTTGAAATTTTAACTATAAAAATTGATAATCATGTTTTAAACTTTTCCTATATTGTTTTTTAAAGTTGGACACTTGAACTAATCCAGGATTTTATTTAAGCCATTCTTATGTATTTGTTTAAAAGATTAAGAGACATTTTTATTCATTTATTAGTTGTCGCTTTTGTAAAATAGATGAAACTGTACTATTTAAGTCTTCTTTTATATGTATTTATGAATATCAGTGGTATATACTTCAGAAAATAAAATAAAGTAGTCAGACCCGCTTAAACGAATACTGTTGGTTCCATGAACTATTATTCCATTAAGCGGGGATCTTTACTATTGCATCTATGGCATGGGAAAATTTTGATCCTGGGATATTTTATTGGTATGAATAGGGTATTCATTTATCCATTACCCGATTTTGTACGACAGTATATGTGTGGCTAAAGAGAGAGAAAAATTCCTCTGAAAAGATGCTTATCTATCAATGCATTGCCCTGGCTTACTTGTATTAGCTGCTGTGTGGTTCAAGATTTTTCTTTGCTTAACTTTATTTTTTGTTCCTAATTCATTTGAACAAAATATGTGTGGGTGACTATAGAGTTTGACCTTTAAATGTGTAATATCTTCAGTGAAATTTGATTCAAAATATGTACTCTTAAATTTGCAAAGAGATATTGATTGAATGAGCTGAATGAAGCCCAGAAGAATCCTTGGTTTTAATACATACTACCAATTCTACTATAACATTTGAAGAGGGTAAATGTTAACTGAAGTACTAAATGATAGTTTTTTAGTTAATACATTAAATTTTTAATTGAATACAACCATGAAATAATTATAAATTTTTTATTTTTTTTTTGCGGAATTATTTATTTATTATTTTTATTTGATAAGCACAAAAACTATTTTGTCATCTAGCTTGATTGCAATAAAAAGTAGTATTACAATAAAAATAATAACTGTTAAGAACTTGTCATGTAAAAGAGTTAATGTTAAAAAATGGGGAAAAAAACTATTTTTACGATAACCAATTTGTACACATAACTGGATTTTCAAATTTCAAAAATGAATATGATATTTCATGCAAAGTCAGGGACGTCATTTCAAGTTTTTCCAGGGGGGGGGGGGCAAAGGGCAGAAACACAATATAATTTCACCAGAAAACAACAAAAACCATGCCCATTTATATGTAAATACATTGATTTCTCAAAGTCGGGGGGTGGGAGGGGCAATTGACCATCCCCCATGCTCCCCCTAAATGACGGGCCTGTGCAAAGTACAGATTTCCTCTAAAAATTTATGTTTCACCCACTTTTACTTTTTATTTTCTGATAAAGTGCAAAAATTTATAGACTATATGCAAATGTTTTCAGTTTTGCTACACAGCATTTGATATGATTTAACTTTTTAAAACAGGTCTTTCAAGTGGTTTTCTTTTGCCTCGTAAGGCAAACACGCTGCAACGTGTTGGGTCATCTAATGGACCCAAACCACCAACCCCAGTTCGAAGATCCTCTTCAATCACTTCAACAAGTCATACAAAGCTTAATGAAGGAAGCAACCTGAGTAAAAGTAACAATTCTCCACAGTCTCTTAGTAGTGGTGCTGGAGAAATAAGATATTCTCCTAATTTACGGGAATTTAAAAGTAAATCAGCTTTACCTTCCCCTCAGGAAAAATTTGGACATTCTCTCAGGCATGTTGAAATTAATAAGTCTCCTAGTTCAAGTATTTATGGTACTGTAAATAAAGAGTCTTCATCCAGTTCAGAAAACATTGTGACAGATGTATCGGATAGCAGGGCACGTTTAATACACGACTTAAATTTTACCCTTCAGCAACAGCACCAAAAACCTAACAACAAAAAGCAAAATCAAATTGAGGCTCCTGCAGTCCCACCGAGAAATGCTTCCAAACATGCAGCTAATCGCGAGCAAACTACTTCGAAATTTGAAGAGAGGTACATAGCTGAAAATGCCTTGTATGGACAGGTTTTAAAAAATGAAAGGTCAAGCCATTCCTTCAGTGCTAAACCCATGACATCGCAAAGCATTCAACGACAGTTTCACCAAAAACCACGTCTAAAGGAATGTCTATCACAGGGAGATTTACTGCATTGTGCAAAAGATTGGGACAGATCTCATGAACAAAAAAATGGCAATGATCTCCCTGACAACGAAAAGCTTCTGAAGAGATCATTTGTCGCTGCTCTTAATGCCAAATTAGCTGAACACCAAAGACAGAGTCAAATTGAGATGGAAGATGAACAGCAAAAAACGCCATGGAATCTGAAAAATGATAAGAATTATCATACTTGGAATTCGGGATATCATCGCTTGAAACCCCAGATATGTCGCGAGTCATTAATGGATCAAATAAAACGTGGCACTAGGCTACGGAGAGTGACTTCCAACGACAGATCTTCTCCAAGATTTGCGTGACGATTGTACGTGGTTTTCATCTGCCACATGTAGTCTGTGGTTTTATGTTTAATCTGACAAGGTTATTGTAAACATATATTTTTTACATCGTATATGTATTTTAATTTTATTTGTAAAGAATTTCGACGTTTGGAAAATTTTAATTTTCCATAGCTGATGAAAGTGAACATCATGATTTAGCCATGTTCTATTTAATTTCTTTAGTATTGTTATACAGTAGAGAACCAATTATCCGGGATGTTTGGGACCACAGCTATCCCGGATAACTGAATTTCCCGGTTTTCTGGATCGCTACGAAGCAATATTTGCCAATTGTTTATCAAACCCAAGTTACTATAACAAATAAATGCATCCTGAATAGAAAACGATAGAAACCGTTCATATTCATTTAGGTATTTCAAAACAAAAACAAACAAAAAAAAAAAGCTCTTCATTTTTTAGAAATTGCCGAAAATGCGTATTTTAAAGTGGCGGAAAAATCGATAAAATGTTGCCGGTTTTCTGGTTTCCCGGTATTTTGGTTCCCGGATAAAAGGTTCTGTACTGTACTTCATGCTCTCTTTCATTGATAAAAGGCTTGCTTTTTTTCCAAATTAATATTTTTACTGTAAATTTATTATTTATTTTAAATCTTTCTAGAATTTTTACTTTTAATGTATTAGCCTATCTCCTTGTGTTAAAATACGTGAAAGTTTTGTTGCGATATTTTCTCCTGTTTTTATCATTTGAACTTTTTACATATTTGTCAATTTTTTGTAGCTGAAACTATTTTTATTGCTTAAGTTATTGACAATGTCATTTTTTTTTTCTTCTTCCTTTCTTTCCTGACACATAATGCTTGATCTAAAGCTTATAAGTATTTTTTGAGGAAAAGTTTTTATATTTTAGAGACATTTCAAAATAAATAAATAAAATAAAAAAAGTACATTTAAGTGCAATTTGATGCATTTGATGCTAAATTTGTATGCTAATGAAATTGTGCTTGGAAAAAATGCAAGCCTTCTTCATCTTTTCTTTTGACTTCTAGAGTATATTTATTAAATTTTTATTCAACACATTTGGTTCATATTTTGTTCCCCCTCTATCATTTTCATGTCTTTATTCATAAACTGAGGTCATAGTTGTAATAAAGTAGTTGGTGAACTGAACTAGCTTATTAGTTTTATGCATGACCCTTGTGATAGTGCTTCGAGAAGCTTAACTTTAGTTATCCAGCAGAAACTGTTGTCTAACTGTAAATAGTTCCTTAAATTAATTTGAAAGTATAAATTTTCTTGTATTTTGAAATGACCCCATTTTATCCTAATTTTAAGTTGAATGCTTCAGTTTTCCACTATTGGCTGTGTGTGTCATTGAAAACCACTCCTTTGTCTTTTCATTGCTTCTTAAGCATGAGTTCTCGCTCCTGAGTGTAGTGTATAAAAGTTTTGTAAATTCTGTAGTATTTGCTGTTTCCGCTTGTCTTACACTTCTTTTCGCTGTAAAGACCATTTTGTAAAAACACATTTCTTTCTTCCTCAAATGTATTCATTGTTTCATTTATCCTAGCTAATGTCTGTTAATAAGTTTTAAAATCTCTATAGTTGGGTATTTGCTTGAGTTGGTAGTAGATTACATTATATTAAGTATCCAGTAAACGTTTGCCTTCACATGAAAGGATGATATATTTTACTCACAGGGTTTGAACCAGCAAGTTGATCCTAGAACAATCGCTAGTCGATTTGCTTAATTTATTGGACTACAATTTTGCCAAAGTGACTTCTTCCATAAAATTCAATCAAAAATTTCATTTTATTTGTGTTCTTCCATGTGCTGTTTAATAACTACCATTTTTAAAAATATTTTCTAAGTACTTCGTTTCTACCTCTCCTCCTATCAACTAACAGAGAAGTTGATTACGATAGTAGATCACCTCACATCACACTAATGTAAGAAGAAAATGGGCGGCAAGGCGGCCAAGCTAAATATAGACATTCAAATTATTATTACAAAGAAAAAGTGATAAATATTTTCAATATTTAATTTTTTTACTGTATGTAACTGTTGGAGTGTATTGCATTTGCAGGCATTTACTTTTTTTAAAAGATAAATACTTGTGCTTATTCCACAAGTTAAACTAGAAGTGTTTCAGGTCAAATTTTAAAGATTTTGGGAGGTATATAAATGTCAGGAATTTTTAATGTGCTTGGATTTATTCAGATTGTTCTCTTAATTGATCCTTTCCATATCATGAAATAAACCAAAATAATTTCCTTTAAAGAAAAATCTAATGAAATGAAATATTTTTGACTCCTGCTAATGCAGATTTTTTTTTATGTGGAAGATACAAGTGTTTTTATGGGAATTATTGCTATATGTAAATGTGTAAATATTTACATTTAAACTTAACAGCCTTCCATAGATTAGTATTTGCCTTCTTATCATTACAATAAATAAGTGCAAAAAATTAACATTTCTGCATGATTTTTTGATTTTGAAAGCTCTTATTCAAAGCTGGGTTTTTTAAGTCAAGGTAGGTTTGCTTCTTTCGATGATAACAGGACTGACCGAGTTTATTTTTCAAGAATGTATTTTTGGCAGAGTTTTACTTTGATTTCAACTATGTAAGTGTAAGTGTAATTGTTGTAATAACATGAGTTGAAAGTTTGGCCCAATTCATGACTTAATTATTACTTTTTAAATTTTTAAAGTACCTTGTAATCATTAATAACATGAATAGCACAAACGTACAACTGGTGCTACATTTTTACTAATTTCTGTGAAAATTTTAAGATAACTTAGAGAATTTAAGCTATCCTTTTAAACAATAAGTATAGTTTACATGTTGTATGCAGTTGATAAAAAATGTCATGTGGGTGCTTTTTGAGGAATGAGCTTTTCATTTTCATGCAATCATTTCCAATTTTTATAACAAATTCAACAATTTTTGTTGATGTAACTTTTATAGTAAATGTTCTGGATAAGAAGGAATCACAAAAAAAAACTATAGACATATTTTTTAATATATTTGTTATACTGCATATTTTATACCTTTTTATTCACTGGCTTAAATGTTTTTGATACAAATTTTAATTCTATGCATTTGTGTGTGTTTTGACTTTATTGACTAAATAAAAGTGATAACTTAAGTAGTTTGGTATTAAAATGAAAAATTATTTGTTAGATGAGAGGAAAATGAAGTTCAGCTTCAAGTGTGACAATATATGATTTTATGTGTGAGAATATGTTATAACAGATAACAATCAAGGCAGTGATACACAAGGGACCTAAATGGACTTTTTCAAGTTTTAAGTGAATTATGTGCGAAGTTCAAACCATAGATGATAGGCTCTTATTGAAAATTTTTTCGAAATTTTGCTGCATACATACATGGTAACTCTTTGCAAGGTTACTAGTACGGTCTCTTGCCAACAACAGAATAGTTTCTTTTCCCATTTATGCATATTTTTATTTTTGTAACTTAAACCCCTTTGTTTCTAGGTGCTTCAACTTTGCTTGTATCAAGTCATGTAAAGCAAAACTACACTAATTTTGTTACCATAATTTGCAAAAAATACTTTCTTTCAAAAAATTTCAGTTTAAAGTGAATTGTAAGGATATTCTTAATTTTAGTGTACATATTCTCTCAAGTATGTAAATATTTTCTTTTTACAGCTTTTTATCAAAGTTTTATTGAAATATTTAAATTCATTTAAAAATTGGAATACGTAAGTTTTTTATTTCTGAATTGTCTGTAAATATTTATTGATTTAATCATGCTAAATTAACCAAAGATTATTTTATTATTGTATTTCTTTCAATGGTTTGCTTTTTTCCAAATCAAATTTTGAAACAATAATTTTATTTATCAAGTTAGAAGAGAAAGATGTTGAATGGCAGTTCTGTGCATGTAATCAGGATATAAACGTATTTAAAAATTATTCCTGCTGGCATATCATTCATGTTTCTGTGCTGGGATGTGTTTGTATAAAAATGCTTCTAAAAATGTGTGTCCAAAAGTCTGCATGCATGGTCAGCTGTATTGTAGCCACAATAGATGTGTGTGTAGTATTAGTACATAACTTTTGCACATGTATGACAGTATCTAATGATATACTCCTATATCTGCAAAGCAATTTAGGTATGCAAGTTTGTGTGTAATGAAAAATGAAAGCTTTTAAATGATGGAACCACTCTTATTTGTCTACTAAGCACTGTAATTGTATCTGACAATGAGTGGAGTAATTAATCATTTTACTTTTATGCTCTAGCATGTAGTTTTAAATTTTGCTATCACTTTAAAAGAAATATATTTTCAATATCATTTTTCTTAGCAGTATTTTTGGTTATGTAATACGCTGAAAATATGTGTCTATTTTCCTACACTGGCATCTTTTGTAAATATCACGAATATCAGTTTATTACATAATACATAGTCATTTTTACTAACGATAAAATGATTAATAGAAATAGAAAAATTCTCAAACTTTTTAAATATGTACTTTATCATTTCTGCGCGACAAAAATAACTTTTATATGCCATTTTTTAATTATTTAAAATGTTTATAATCTTGTATAAAAAGATATTTTCAGGCATTTATTGGATTTGTAAATTTCAAGTTCTGCTATTTCAATGTGAAATATGTAAATCACCGAATAATGTCATCGAATAGTTCACTATTCTTAAAATTTTTCTTTAAAGGAGAAAATAATTTTGAAGATTTTTACACTTATACACAGATTTATTTTTAAATTCAGGTTTTGAAGGATTAATATAAGGACTTTTTTTTCTCATACACGCATTTTCAAATTTTGAAACAGTTTGAAGAGAGCATTTTAAACAGATTTTTAGCCATTAACTATTTTGTGAGTTAATGAGAATAGGAACCAAACAGGAAGAGATATTTGGAAAAAAAAACATCTTGAAGATTAAGATATTTTTTACTACAGAGAAAATAACATTTTATATTTTCTATAGTAACTTTTTTTGCCTAAAAATCTAAGACAATATATAATGCATCCGAAAAAAATAAAAGAATGTTTGAGCTTCAATATAAATAGGTACTCGAAGGGGGGCGGGGGGGGGGGGGGGACCTGAGGCAACATTTTTAAGCACTACTTTCTTACTTTTCTAATCTATATGATGCAAGGTTTTTATTACTTGTCTTTAATAATAGTTTATACATTTTATAAACTAGTGTTTTTGATTTTTTACTTAACTTTTCTGTCTTATCAACCTAACGAAACATTTTGAAATTTATATTTATCTTAAATATTGTGAATTAAGTAAAGGGTAGTGTCAAATATACAACCCATAAGGAACCCTATACATCCTCACCTCTGTTAATAAATTCATATGTCGAGCTTCTAAAGAAATAAAAAATGGAAATATAAAAATACAATTCCAAAAATCAACTTGTTTATCATATTATACATCTATAGAGATTTTTTATGCAAATATGTTTTAACGCGAGAATAAATAATAATTTTAATTTGGATGATATTTCAAGCAGAAATACTATTTTGAATCAAGACTGCTTATCTATTATATGCAGACAAATTTTTATTTCATTTATTTACTTATTTTTGAAGAGAGAAGGGGAGGGAGGAGTTGTCAATTTATGTCATTTTCAAAAAATAAGCAAATGGAATTTTAAGTTAGAATGTCACACTTATGCAAATACATATTTTTTTTACTGAAGTGTACTTATACTTTGTAACAAAAAAAGAAGTTGATTGCGTTTATTCGAAATATTTTTTATTTTTATTAATCAACAGATGAAGCGTAATTTTGTCTGGAGCTTTTCTGGTAAATATTCTGATCTAATTATTTTGAAATATTTATCATTAAATGTTTCTAGCTTTCAAAATTTATAGTTTCCAATCTTTTTATAATTAACTTTTGAATGATTTTCCTCTTTTGCACACATTGCAACTTTTTGAGCTTGTACTATTTTTGAGTAGGAGGCATTGACGCAGGGCAACATCTCTGCCTCTAAGAACTCTTTATCATGTTTTTCATGAATGGGAAATTTTTTTCAAAGCTTACAGAAAACAGAAATAAAAAGAACATTTGAGTAAAAAAAATAATATAAACCTTAATCATTATTATTTTCAAAAGACTTTGTGCTCTCTTATAAAAACTTGCAATTGTGCATACCCTGAATATGATAGTTTTTTACCCTTATACTTTTTTTTTCGTTATGTATAAGGTTTCCTCCCCCCCCCCCTTGTTGAATGTTTAACATTTTTTTCTTCTCTCTCTCTCTCTGTCAAATTGGTAATCTAGTTTGTATCATATATGCTTTACTGATAAAAATGACACATTAAAACTTAGAAGAAGAAAAACGAAACTGCAAAAATATTGCAGTATAATCATCTAGTAATTAAGTTTTCAGTATGCAATGATCAGGATTTAGTGACACTTGAGGATTTTATCATTCTACTTATTTATTTGCTATTTTTTTTCCCCCATTTTGGTTTGCGCAACTATGTGGAGAAATTGGTTTATATTTAAGGGTAGATTTAGTAAATCATTTTGTTGAATTATCTTTTCAATTATAAATCTTTTTTTTCTTTTTACATTGTACAATCGTTCAATGTAACTTAGATTCATAAGTTCTCCATTATTAACAGCCACATTCATCTTTAAATAGTGTTTTTGCATCTGTTGGCATAAAACTGAAAAAGGAAAGAAAAAAAAAGCTCAAGTGTTTAACTTAGAAGTAGGAAATAATAATTAAAAAGATTTTTTAAAAAATTAAAGGATTTATTGTTTTTGCTCCAAAGTTATTCAACCACCAAACTCTTCCTTTGTGTTTCATGACATTTCTGTAATTTATTTTATTGCACAGAATATATATCATATTGTAAAAGGAAAGTTTTATACAACTTCAAACCAGCATCTAAGAATTGCTTTTAAAACAGTACCTTCAGCATCAGTGGCGCACCCACGGGGGGAGGGACTAAAGCCCCTCCCAGAAGCATGGATAGGAATCCCCTTTATAAAACTAAACTGCTTTTAATTGCGTCCTGCAGATTTCACTTTTGCAAATTTGCTGAGATAGCCTCTAACCCTCTTCTTAATTTTACCAAAAATAACTTCAGTTTTTTTCCCCTTGGACTTCAAATTCGAAAATTTTCCGTAGGAAGGCCACTTAGCCCCTCCCAGAAAACAATTCTGTGTGCGCCACTGTTCAGCATTATTGGTTTATACAATGCTAAGTATTGGTTTGTGCTAACAAACATGAATCAGTCCAGAGTGAGCGCACATGGTTCAAAATTATCCCAAATGACTGTGTTTTGATGTTTTTTTTAATTTTTTTAACAGATATATTAACCAGATGTTGAGCAGCGTGAGTTCTATAATACCAAGTGTTATCGGAGAATACTTTCTTCCCTTAACAAGTGGTGAGTGCATAAGGGGATTGCAAGAAGTGCCTATTCCTTATAGCAAAGCTCACTGTGCAAGTGATACATCCGTCTAATAACATACCACCGCCCGGTAAATAAAATAATAATCAGCATATTTTTTAATGCTTTTGTTTATATGTAATGTACAATGTATGTTCTGCATTTCTACTCGGTGTTTACTATGATTGTGTTCTCAATGCATTGATAATCTTTGTATGGAATTTTTGACCCATTTTACTCATGTTTTGTATGCACTGTTTTTGTTTTCCTTTTGAAGCAGTTGTATATGAGTTGAACAAAATAAATGTACTTCAGATTCGATTCTTATGTGTTTTTGCAATAATTTTGTGTCGTATATTCTTGATATTTTTAAACATGTTATTGAATATTGTGCATTAGGGTGGGCCGAAAAAGACTTTTTTTTTAAAAAAAATTTCGATGATGGGTAATACGGAAAAGGTGCCATTGGGGGACCTAAGTGCACATAAAAAATTTGACATTTTTTGGGCAATTTCTTGATTTGCCACAATTGTGTTGAAGTTTGGAAAAAATGCAGTTTTTTTGAGAATTTTAGGAACTTATTTTTGAAAAAAATTTAGCACCTAACATCTAAGTATGCATTATATGTGAAAAACAATGTAGTTGTTTAAGATAAATAGGGCGAAAACTGCACTTTAACGTTATGACAAAATTTAATTTAAAACGTAGAAAAAAACAGGAAATTGCCAAATTTTCTAGGCATTTGTAGAAAAAGAAGGAATTATACCACAGACCTCAATTTTTTCATGGAATAAACGGAATAAATGGAATAAATCTATACCCTCAATGGCACATTTTCCGCTCTACCCGTAATCGAAAATAGGAAAAAAAAAGTTCTTAATAATTTGCTAAAAATCTCGAAAAAATGCATTTTTTCCAAACTTCAACGCAATTGCGGCAGATCAAGAAATTGACCAAAAAATTTCAAATTTTTTATGTGCACTTTGCTCCCCCAATGGCACCTTTTCCGCATTACCCATCATCGAAATTTAAAAAAAAAAGTCTTTTTCGGCCCACCCTATTATGCATGTGCTTTAAAAAAAATAATAAATAAATAAATAAAACATTGGAAATGGTGGTTTTGGGGACTCTTCCTTGGTAAATTGCGAAACAGAAGACTAAGAAAATGCGGTTATAGGTCATTTGTGGTGACTTTAGGCAGAGGAAAAGATGGGGGTTCAAGAATGTCTCCCTGGCATTTTTTTGAAATTCAAGTGCCAAAAAATGAATTGTTATGCACTATTTGATAGTGTTATAGGAAGGGGGGGGGGGGGGCTCGGGAGTGCTCTCGCGAAAAGTTTTGGAAATTGAAGTATTAAAAATGCAATTTTAGTCGATCTTTTGCAGCATAAAAGGCAAGGATTAGGGTCGGAGACGCCCTCTTTCTCACCTTAGCTATACTGCCGTGCTAAGCGCAAAAGTCGTATCTGCACTTTGTTATCAAAATTGAGTTATCGCCACCAGGTGGCTCTTTGTGATGTGTCTTACCTAAATACAAAATTATATGGTCATTTGAGAACGGGAAATATTTTAAAAAAATTCTGAAAAATTTTCGGCTGAATCAAATACATGGTGGCGCAAAACTTTAAAGAGTTATGTCTCAGTATGAGCTCGACTGCAGATCCCACTTTTGCGCTTAGCACGGCAGTATATACTGCCTTGGGCAGGTAAAGGGCAGTAACTGCAAATTTTTCGATTTTCATTTTTTTGCATTTTTGAAATCTATGTTACATTAGTTTTATGGTACAAGAATCTTTTTTTGGTTTCCGATGAAAAAAAACGGGTTTTTAACCAATGGTAATTAGCAGTAACTGCATTTTTCGTTGCTGTGGGCAGGTAAACGGCAGTATCTGCATGTCTGCAGGATGAACATAATATGAATCGCTGTGCAAAACTTGCATCAAGCCGCAAAAACCGTTTTCCTTTGTAATTAAACCAAGCGAAAGTAGGGGTGCCCTAATGGGAGGTCACGGGAGGTCATTGGTTGCACTTGAATGTTCCCAAGGGGGTGTTTTATTCCTTTTGGGGGTGAATCAGTGTTTATATCAAAGCAGACTTAAGTGATATAAATTGGCGTTACCACTTGGCGATATATCGCCAAGCTTTTAGTCGCCAAGTGCTTGTCGCCAACTTGGTGACATATCGCCAAATTGGCGACAAATTTGGCGAAAAAAAATATTTTATGAGTTTGGGTTCAATTTAGCACTATTGGCGGTATTTTGCGAAAAATCCACTGAATGATGCTAAAATCGGCGATATTTAGAAAATGAATTGTTGTAAATCATTTTTTGCTTTGTTTCGTGGTACATTTGGGGCGTAAATGTCTGAATTGTCATCTTGCTCATTCCAAGCATTATTTTAACACTTAAGGCATCTACTAAAAAAATTTACACGTAAAAGGAAGTAGTGTGGGGTCCATATCAGATTTTTTTCTTTCAAATAAAGTTTCTCTCCACTAGCAGACAATATTTTTCACGGTTTCAAAGATACACAAGCCTAACTTGGCAGACGACAAACAAAAATGCAGCAGTGAAATGATTTTATTTACATTGTTTTGTTTTCTTTTAATTACAGTTGCTTTCATACTAACAGACGATAGTTTTTGCAGTTTAATCCCTAGCTAAAAATGCAATGAATTGCATTTTTAATAGTACTATGAAAAAAATCGTCAGCACAACAAGCATTTCAAGCGTTTTTTTTCTCAAAGTGATTTCTTGTTTTGATGCAAAGTACAAAGCATTAACTGATTTGTAGTAATTTTAAAACATCTGGTGTGCACGCCACACTACTTCCTTTTACGTTTAAATTCCATAATAAATGCCTCAAGTGTTAAAATAGTGCATTAGAGTGAGCAAGATAACAATTCAAACATTTACACCCCTAGTTTGTCACGAATCAATGCAAAATAATCTTTTACAATGATTTATTTTCTAAATATCGCCGATTTTAACATGATTCAGTGATTTTTTTCGCAAAATGTGCCCAATAGCACCAAATTGAATCCAAATTTTAAAAAAAATCATTTTTTCGTCAAATTTGTCGCCAACTTGGCGGCAAACACTTGGCGACCAAAAGTTTGGCGATATACCACCAAATCATATCACTCAATCTGCATTGAAATTAACATTGATTTACCCCACAAAGGGGCAAAAGACCTCCTTGAGAACATTCGAATGCAGTCACAAGGGGAGGTGCACAACGACTACCCTCAGAGCCTACATACCAAACTAGAAGCTTCTACGCCATATAGTTTTTGAGTTATGCGACATACATACATACGCACATGCATACAAACATACATACATACGCACATGCATACGTACATACAGACGTCACGAGAAAACTCGTCGTAATTAACTGGGGCATGGTCGAAAAGGAGATTTCGGCTGTTTATATGTTAGTAGGTACATATGCATGTGCTGATAGGTCGAAAAAACTACTCAACATTCATTCGGGGGAGAGCAAAATCAAAATTTAGACTGAATTTTGAGTGAAATTTTCTTTGTGATCACAATACTTCCTTTACTAAGTAAAAATAAGTAAAAATGGCTGAAGAATCATCAAGTTTTGCTTCATATTTTCCATAATACAATACAGCTCATTATATTTTTTAATTATATTTTGCGTTCGTTTATATTAAATCTATATCAAGTGGATATATTTTTAAATAAAACGTATCATTCACAATGCAATAATATATTTCGTAATAACATATCTACTCCGCATGTTGTCGAATATGTAAATACTGGACATTTAGTAGCATACTGTGTAGTTACTGCCGACTGCCAGTCAATTCCGCATGACAATTAGAGTGAAAAAGGCAGGTAAACGGCAGTATCTGCTTTACCTCTCTATGCACTTGCAAAATCAAAATTCAATCGATTACCCCAAAAATATATTGGTATAAACTTATAGTATCGCCTATGTTCGAAGTTCAATGTTTTATTGATCTTTGTAGGAAATCAAAAACGCGTTTCTTCAATTATCTCGAAAACTCATTTTTGCAGATACTGCCGTTTACCTGCCCACGGCAGTATACGTCCCAACTTCTTTTATTTATTTTTTCAAAAGTTGTAGAGATCCTCCCACGATTTTTCTTTTACGAAAATACTAAACTGTTTTGGTATACAAATGAATTCTTAAATTTCCACCATTATACTTTTCTTTCTTTCAAACTCAAGCTTCTGCGACCCTAGATTTTTTTTTCTCCACATTTTGGACTGAGGTATATAAAACTTGTAACGTTTTAAAGTCATTGAGTACTTTGCAATAGCACCTTGAGTCACATTTCCACTTTAAATTTAGTTTAAACCTTCTGAATTTTTGGATAATGTTTTGTTTTACTTTTTTTTACCTTTTAGAACTACTGATATGCTGTTCCATTATATTTTTAATGTTTCTCTATTTTAAGTTTTCTATTCGTATCGTTTCAGCGGTTCAAGTATTTTTCTTTACTTTGCTGCGACATGCTAGAAGTTGTCTTTTTTTTTTTAAAATTTCTAATTTTTAAAAAATTGTCCTAAAATTTTGAACTTAGTCTAAATGTGTCTTTTATCCTAAAATGTTCACCCCCTCCCATCCCCAATTTTTACAGGAAAAAAGTTAAACTTCAATAAACTAAATCTACTTGCTACAAAGCAATCACGTTATTTATACTTGGTGTTCCGTTTCAACCTGTAAAACCTTACTTTTTCGCAACTGTTCTTCTTAGATGCAGATTGCGTACCTCCAATTGCAAAATGCTCAAAATGAGGTTTCGCTTCAAATTTTCAATATCCTGTGCGTCATTTTGAGCATTTTTGCAATTGTAAGTATGCATCTAGAACGAACGGTTGCGAAAATAAAGGTCTTGCAGATTAAAATGGAACACCTTGTATACCCTGTATATGTTTATTTATATTAAACAGGCTGGCTGTCTATTTTTGTAAGATACTGAGAACTTTCTAAGTTAAAAAAAAAAAAAAAAACTGGGAGGGGGGGGGGAATACCGTATTTTGACGGTACTTATGTAATGTTAATACTGCCGTGCCAAGCGCAAAAATGGTATCTGCAGACGATCTCAAAGTGAGATATTGCTGTTTAAAGTTTTGCGGCTCTATGTAGTTAATTTAGGAGGTATTTTTTCAGAATTTTTTTTATTTTTAATATTCGTTCTCAAACGACCATAAAACACTGGATTTGAATAAAATAAGCGACAAAGAACAACTTTGCAACAATAAGTCAATTTTGTTAAAAAGTGCAGATACGACTGTCGTACTTAGCACGGCAGAATAAATATAGATTCTCAGACTTTTTCCTGAACAATATTTTAAGACTGAATTTTCTTTTCAATTTTACTTTTTTTGTATTAAAAAAAACAAAGCACTTTAATTCTATGTGACGAAACGGCACATTTGGAGTGGTTTTGCCAGTTGGTTTCGTATTGTAAATACAAATAAAACAAAATAAAAAATTCTTTGTTCGTAACAACGGTAACGAGTGGTCATAAGAATTTCATAGAAAATTGAAAGTTAATTATTGGGAGGAAATTAATTCAAGAACACGTAATGAAGTGTTTGCGATGGAAAGGAACTAATTTCTATCACGAACATCTTTTCCCGTACAATCATTTTCTTTAAGATTATTAACTTTTACTTTTTTATGTCGTTCTTATGAATGAAAAAAAAAAATAATAGTAGAAAAAAACTTCTGATAAAACTACTCCAAATGTCCCGTTTCGCACATGGAATAACCCTTAAACCTTTTCCCATCTATCTCTCTTCATACAATATTGTAGGTCATAATTAACTCCGTAGATATATATTTTTTTTTAAGTGAGTTCCTATGTTTCTGAATCTTTTTTTTTTTGCCCTAAAAGTGGTGAGATTAATAATTTACAATTTGCCTGTAGACTGTAAAAAATGTTTTGAGATGATATATTTTTCGAATGCTACACTGCAAAAAATGAACTGTTGTTTTTGCAGTATGATACTGGCAGGCGAGGTTCCAATTTAAAGCTGTAAAATTCACAGTAATAAACTGAAAAACTAGCAATTTTACAGTTTCTTACGGTAAAGTTAGGAATTGTACAGTTTATTGCCGTAAAATTTAGCTGTATTATAGCTTAAAAACAACAGTATAATACTGGCAGTAGAGGTTCCAGTTTAAAACTGCAAAATGCACCGAAAAAAACTTAAATTTGCCATTTTACTTGTTTATTGCTGTAAAAGAAGCAATTTTACAGTTTAGTACTGTAAAATTGGAAATTTTACACTTTATTACTGTAAAATTAGCAATTTTTACAGTTTATTATAATAAATTAACTGTATTATATACTGTAAAAGCAACATTCAGTTTTACCTCCTTTTACGTAGTAAAGGAAGTATTGTGATCGCGAAAAAAAATCACTCAAATTTGAGTCTAAATTTTGATTTTGCTCACCCCCGAATGAATGTTCAGTAGTTTTTTCGACCTGTCAGCATGTGCATAAGTACCTACCAACATATAAGCAGCCGAAAAATCCTTTTCAACCACCCCCGAGTTAATTACGACGAGTTTTCTCGTGACGTCTGTATGTACGTATGTGCGGATGTGTCTCGCATAACTCAAAAGCTATATGCCTTAGAAACTTCTAGCTTGGTATGTAGGTTCTGAGGATGGTCTAGTTGTGCACCTCCCCTTGTGGTTGCATTCGAATGCTCCCAAGGGGGTGTTTTACCCCTTTTTTGGGGTAAATCAGTGTTAATTTCAATGCAGACTCAAGTGATATGAATTGGCGCGATCACTTGGCGATATGTCGCCAAGCTTTTGGTCGCCAAGTGTTTGACGCCAACTTGGCGACCTATCGCCAAGTTGGCGACAAATTTGGCGAAAAAGTTATTTTTTTGAATTTGGGTTCAACTTGGCGCTATTGGCGATATTTTGCGAAAAATTCACTGAATGATATTAAAATCAGCAATATTTAGAAAATTAACCATTGTATAAGTATTTTTTGCATTGTTTCGTTCCAGATTAGGGGAGCAAAAATTTGAATTGTTACCTTGCTCACTCCAAGCACTTTTTTTTAACACTTAAGGCAACTACTAAGAAATTAACACGTAAAAGGAAGTAGTGTGGGGTCCATACCAGATTTTTTAGTGTAGGAATGGCCGAATGTTAGGAATAGCAATCATTAAAATAACAATGTCAGGAAATAACGAGTAAGAAACAATAAAATACTTCGTTCATTCTTAGAAATTGAAAGAGTGTGGCTGTTTGCTGATTGCTCAAAAAATATAGCTATATAAATATTTTTTCAGAAGTATCAATTACATTTAATTCATTTTAAAGTTGAACAAATAGTCAGTCGGTTACCGTAGTAGGGAATAATAATTTCGGGAAGTGTCCACTAAAAATGTTCAGATTGAGTGGGAAAGTTGGCTTAAACTACATTTAAAAATTTTTTGAACGAAACATATTTTTTGAAATAAGCTTACAGTATGAAACTTTATGCTGTGCATAACACTCCCCCTCATCCTTATAGTATTAAGAGGGATTACGCTAAAATTTATAGTAAACATAAGATTCGATGATTTTAAATTTGGCTGTATGAACATTAGCTGCACGAACGTGCAAAAAAAGACTTTTCCCAGATCTTGATCAAAAATTTTCAAAACATTAAACAAAGCAGAAAAATTAAGGACACACAGCATTCGAATGTGATAAATGTTGCCGATATTACTCGGAAAAAGAGTACTTGTTTAGTGTGAATGAATGTCTTGTTATTTTTATTATAATTTTTGGAATGAGATGCGTTAGTTGGGCAAAAAAGTTAACTCTACATTTTGTGAGAAATTTTCAAAAACTCTACTTTATTTAACTCTGCACAGTAAAAAATGAATGTTGTTTTTAAGGTGTAATATATATCTAATTTTATGGTAATAAACTGTAAAAATTGCTAGTTTTTCGATAATAAAATGTAAAATTGCTGTTTTTACAGTACTAAACTGTAAAATTGCTAATTTTGAAGTAGTAAACTGTAAACTCGCTAATTTTACAGTTTATTACCATCTATTTTACAGTTTTAAACTTGAACCTCTGCTGTTAGTATTATACTGTTGTTTTTACAGAATAATACAGCTAAATTTTACGGCAATAAAGTGGAAAATTTCTAACTTTACGGTAAGAAACTGTAAAATTGCTAGTTTTACAGTTTATTACTGTGCATTTTACCTGTTTAAATTGGAACCTTGGCTGCCAGTATTATACTGTAAAAACATTTCTCATTTTTTACTTTCTTCTATATCTAATATATAGAAGAAAGTATTGGTTTCGTGAAAATTTTCGAATGTCGAATTTTGACGGATTTGCACGTTTTGAGGTGCGCTGAGTCCATTTCGACCATTTTTGGAAAATGTCTGTCTGTGTGTCTGTCTGTGTGTCTGTCTGTCTGTGTGTGAGTCTGTATGTGTGTGACCAGTTTTTGTGGCCGCGCTAGAGCAAAAACTACTGCATGAAATCGAACAAAAATTTTTGCACATATGTACCACCATGTGAACTGGTGCACCTGACTTTGTTTAGCGAATTCCTCCAAGGGGGGTGGAGCAATCGCACGTGTTCTGCGCGGGGGTGATTGCTATATCTCAGGAAGTAAAAGGCAGAATCAAACGAAAATTGGTCCATAGGTAGACCCTACTGAGTACAGGTGCTGATTTAATTTGTTTGTCAATATCTTGAAGGGGGGTGGAGCAATCGCACGTGTTCTGCGCGGGGGAGATTGCTATATCTCAAGAAGTAACCGGCGGAATCAAACGAAAATTGGTTTATAGGTAGACCCTATTGAGTACAGGCGTTGATTCAATTTGTTTGTCAATATCTCGAAGGGGGGTGGAGCAATCGCACGTGTTCTGCGCGGGGGTGACTGCTATATCTCAGGAAGTTACCGGCGGAATCAAACGAAAATTGGTCCATAGGTAGACCCTACTGAGTACAGGTGTTGATTTGATTTGTTTGTCAATATCTCGAAGGGGGGTGGAGCAATCGCACGTGTTCTGCGCGGAGGTGACTGCTATATCTCAGACAGTAACCGGCGGAATCAAACGAAAATAGGTCCATAGGTAGACCCTATTGAGTACAAGTGCTGATTCAATTTGTGTGTCAATATCTCAAAGGGGGGTGGAGCAATTAATAGTGCTTATTTTGTCATTGCACCTACTGTATCTCGGGAAATATTGCTGCGATTTGAATGAAATTTGGAATAACACTAACCAATTATGGAAGCAAGCATCGATTAAATTTTGGCGCCAATCGCCCCAGGGGGAGGGTGGGGTGATTTTTGCGCTTAGTCAACAATGCGAAAAATTAATTCATTAAAAAATCGCTTTCACGCTATTTAATTATCAAAACAGCTGAAAACTTTCAATGATTTGAAATTTTTAACTATTGCCAATTTCTTTTTACTAAAAATAAAATGTTTCCAATTAATCTAAACAAGGCTTTTGCAATGATTTCCAATTTCGCTCATTGATTCTGCATTTGCCGGGTTATTACGATAATTGGGAAATTGGAGCTGCTGTCTCCAATTATTCTGGCGAGTACGTATTTTATTTTGTAACCGGAATTAATAAGATAGATATAGAAGAAAGTTTCGTGACGGCCACGACAGCTAGTTTCAGTGTGGCTAATTTATTTATCAAACTTTTCAAGCGTTTGAAACATTTAACTTTTCTTTTATTCTACTAATATTTTTTCATAAATACATTTAGTACCTTTTCGAAGTAAACAACATGCGAGTGGAAAGTTTTCAAATAATTGACTATCAGATTTATTGCTTGACTAATAAATCAGACTAAAATCTCCGCACAGTTATTTATATATTTCAATTAAATATTGCCACATTCTTCTAGCAGCGCGAAAGACAGGTCAAGTAAATAATAAACACCGAAAAGGGTGGGATCCTCGATTGTTGATCTCCAGCAAAAAGTTTCCTTTTCGGAAGATCGATTGAAGTGGGTCGTCTTTTAATTGTTGGGGAGAGATGTCGATCAGCATCTCACAGATTAGGATCTAACCAACTGACGGCGCGCAAACGACATTTCGCTGCGAGGGGCGTGGCTCCGGTCGCGGGCCTCTCAAGTTCGGACTGACGCGCCTGTCAAACGCAGATAGACTTCGCCAGAAAAAAGAAATGCGACTTCCAAGCTGCTGGATGAAAGGTAGGGAAGAAATTCCTTTTCCTAATTATCCCTTTCTGTACGCATGGTTTGGTTCATTATTTATGTGTGTAAAATGTTATAGTGCTCTTCTGGAAAGTTGACCTCTGACATTGACTCTGTGTACCTATTTTTGCGGGTAATAGGAAAGGGTAATTTCCGCGGGTTTCCAGTTGAAGAACTTTGTAAAACGACTACACTGCAGGAAATGAACTGTTGTTTTTACAATATAATACTGGCAGCCGAGGTCCCAATTCAAAACTAAAATTCACAGTAATAAACTGTAAAACTAGCCATTTTACAGTTTCTTACTGTAAAGGTAGAAAGTTTACAGTTTATTGCCATGAAATTTAGCTGTATTGTACTGTAAAAACAACAGTATAATACTGGCAGCAGAGGTTCCAATTTAAAACTGTAAAGTGCACGGCAATGAACTGTAAAAATTATCAATTTTACAATTTAGTACTGTAAAAAAGAAATTTTATAGTGTATTACTGTAAAAATACAATTTTTTTACAGTTTATTACAATAAAATGAGCCGCATAATACTTAAAAGTAACATTTATTTTTTGCAGTTGTAGGAAATGGTAATTTCCGCGGATTTCAGTTGGAGTACTTTGTAAAACGACTACGAAAGAGACCCAACTCAATCCAGCGGCAATTACCCTTTCCTATTTCTCGAAAAAGAGGCTAGCATTGTCAATGTCGCAGGTAAACTTAACAGAGGATCACTATAAATCCCTTGTCTCATTATTTTATACACATTCATAATGCAAGCTTCTAGAATTGAAACGTCTCATATAAAAACTGTCAAAACACCTTTCTAACTTTATATTTTACTCTTGGAAAATTTAATTCATGTCGAAAATCAGCATTTTAAAACAAATAATAACTCATTAAAATCTCACAATTTAAAAAATAAAGCAGAAATATTTTAAATGCTCATCAAGCGTATTTTACTCATTGAAAATTGAAAATATGCATGGAGTAGTAGAGTGTATTTTTATGTTTGATACCTGGAATTAAAATTTAGCGTCTTGAAAAATGAAGGGTGAGTTGGATTTAAAAATCATTATACTTGAACGGTTTTTTTTTTATTTTGTTTAAATTGAAAACTGTCAAATGCTATAAAAATTAGGAAACCAAAATAGTAAGCATATTTTCCTTCTCTCTGCTTCTCCATCTCATACTTAGAAAATCAGTGGACTATTATGGTCTCTACTGTTTTCGTATTTTCACTACTCCAAAAGGAATTTCACTCTTCTAAAAATGTCAAGAAGGATTTTCAAGTTTACAAAGAATCTTCCGCAAAATCTTCGATGTTCACTATAGATTTCATGTGATTCACTAATTTGTTTTTCTGAACTCACGGAGATTTATGATCGGCTGTTAGTTGTAAACGAAAATTTTACTGTAAAACATATTTTATTTGCAAACATTTTTTTTTTTTGAGAAATCATGGTAACTTACTGATTTTACTTGCCGTCGCGTGGCCTGGTGATACTTATTTTTCTCGAACTGTGAATGACAGATAGTGAGTCATATGATCCCTGCTTTATGTGGCCTGTTTCCCGTCATGTTTAATACATAAGAGTTTGTCATAAGCAAGTTGGTGTGTTCTGCCGTGCAGCGCTTAGTTAGTATTTCAAGCCAAATTTTGAAACTACTTTGTGAGCTTAGTATTTAACAAAGATGTAGATTGTAAGTGTTTAATTTGCTCAGAATTTTAACCCGTTACCGCAAAGTGATCTATTTATAGATCAAATCTTTTCAGACCACCTCACTGAAAACAATACCTTTTTATCATTTCTTATTCTTATTGGCTGTTTTCCTTACACAAGTGGTTACACCCCTAAAAAACTTCTGAACCTTTCCTTTACCGGTCAGTCCAGCAGGCAACGTCTAAAGTTTGTCATGTTGCAGATTCATAGTGCAGTTTTCAATTCTGGGTACAACGGAATTTTTTTTTAAAAAGTACATTACATTTTTCTTTAGCTGGTTTCAATTTTAATAAAAACTTTATTCTTAATTTACAAAATTGGCACTTTAAAATGTAAGATTCGAGGAAATTTAACTACTTTTTTATTACCAGAAATGCCTAGCTATCTATTTATAAATTATCTTTTATTTCATATACAAAATTTTGTAAGTAAATAAAACTTGATCTTACTGAAATTTTGGTTTCACTTTTCATGGAATTACCCTTTTCCCACTATGTCATTTTTAGATAATGTCCTATGGAACTCTTATCAACTGCGTATTAATATTTGATCATTTATCATTTCTTTCTTTAATATTAAAGTTAAATAATATTATTTTAATTGACACTTTCTTGCAGAACCCTTATATGCATCAACAAACGTTTGTTTATCTGTAAATGTGTTTTTTGTTGAGCAGGACTACGGTTAGCAAAAGCTACATTTACTGATAAAGCGTTTACTTACTTCGTAACAATAAGACTTCTCCAGCTTTCCCCACTATGCCACTTTTTGATAATTTCCTAAGTAACTCTCATTAACTGCGATTAATATTTGATCATTCATCATTTCTTTCTCATTTAAATAATCTTATTTTAATTGACACTTCCAGTCGCGTCTACAGTTATTCTCTTATCTGTAAATGTGTTTTTTGTTAAACAGGACTACTGTTATCAAAAAGCTACATTTACAGTGAAAGTGTTCGCTTCACAATAAACTTCCCGGCAGCTTTTCCTTTTATGCCACTTTTTAATAATGTCCCAAGGAACTCGTATTAACTGCATAAAAAAATTCATCATTTATCATTATTTCCTAAATATTATTACTTACGAAATAGTATTATTTTAATTGATACTTATTTCCAGATCCTTAATTCGATCAACAGTTGTTTGCTTATCTGTAAATGTGTTTTTTGTCAAGAGGGACTACTGGTATCAAAAAGCTACATTTACAGTGAAAGCGTTCGCTTCAAAAAAATACTTCCCCAGCTTGTCCCATCATGCCACTTTTTGACAATATCCTAAGGATCTCAAATTAACTGCGTATCAATGTTTTTTTTTTAATCATTTATATTTTTTTCTTTAGTATTGATATTAAATAATATTATTTTAGCTGACCCTTACTTCCAGATCCTTTATTCTCATCAACAATAGGGTTTATGGGGAAAAAAAAACTTTTCCTCAAAACTTCAAAATGTCTAGTTGATAAAAAGTTACCCTAAACAACCAACGTATTCCACAAAATTTTTTATTCAAATCAAAAAGTAGTTCACACGTGGCCTAAAGTTTATAATTTTCTTCAATGCATTTATTTTTTTCTAGGTTTTTTTTTTTTTTTTTTTTTGAAATTCAGTAAAATGTTGAGCTTTTCAAAGTTGAAACATGTAAATAATATGGTAGAGAATAATTGTCAAATAAAATTTGTTGCTCTGATGTGGCATTTAGGTATCTGCATAGTACTCAAAAATAAGGATTTTTTGAAATCGTCTGTATAAATTGTATGTATTGGTTTTTAAAAATGTGTTTGTAAATGTTGGTTAAAAAAATTTGGTCACTAAGAAACAAGTTTGGTGTATTTTTTTTTATGTTTGAAAGATAAAAATTATTTGAATTTATTTTCTGATTATATCCTTAGATTAGTTGTGAGGATTAAAAAGAATTAAAGATTATAAAATAATCTCGCAAATATAATTTAATTTTATTACATAGCAGTTTATTATTACAAGAATTAAGGTAAAAAACTTCCGTCAAAACATCTGTCGTGTATTATGTGAATTATCATTTTACATCAGTTTTCTTCCGTACTATGGTTTTCCAAAAGCTCTAAAAGGATATAAACCTTGCACATCTCAATGCGTCTTCCTTGGCATTTGAAATTTCCCTATACTTAATCACAAACAGAAATCTTTCATCTGGAAGGGCAAAAATTTATATAAACCTGGCTTTTAAGCGGCTCTCTCGTTTTCTTTGTCCATTAAAACGAGATGGGAAGATTGTGATCCCCCTCCCCGCCACCCTGTTCTATACGGAAAGCACATGTATCCCAAATTATACGTGGTAGTGCTCTCTTACTGATTGTGTAGTAAGAGTGGTATTTACTGTGTACATTTAAGTCAGGTAATGGGCGATTTTATTTCAATTTAAGTGAAGAAAGTAACAATAATTGCTGTTTCATAGTAATCTTTCTATTACTGCACCCCTGTATGTTTTAAATGGTCATTCTGCGAGATCTAACATCTTAGTTTGAATTCGAATCTTTCACTTTTCTTATGAGTATAAATCGTTTTGTTATTCTTCTTATCCTTGTGGTTAAACAAACTATTTTTATTCATTTTTTACTTGTTTTTTTTTTTTTTTGCTAAAACTGAATAAAAAGAAAAAACCTCTTGTAGAGTTTTGTAAAAGAAAGAAATGCGTGAGAAAAAGTTTAAAAGTAGGGGAATGCGATGTTCATGCATCTCGTTTTGAAAGGAACAATCTCGTTTTCAAGTAGCCTGTCCCGTTGTCCGTACAAGCAATGGCGTAATGATGAAATGTCCCGTTTTCTGATATGACATAACATAAAAGAAGATTGTTTCAACCGAAAATTATGGATGAATTATTTAAGCATTTTCATACCTATAATCTGAATCATGAGAACTTCCTTGTAATTATTGAGCTTTTATTTTATATTTACTCAGTCTAATTCATCAATAGGGTATTTTAGCATATGAAAAACTGTCGGACTAGAATAGTTTTGCAAATGGCAATTTTTAAAGGAAAATTGATTAAAATAGGTATTGAAACCATGTCATAAGAGTTTTGTTATCGTCTAAAATCAACATTAAAAGTACTCAAGCAAGTCTATGCATTAAAGTAAAATACTCTATCAACTCTTTTCTGTGTTTCAAGAGTTACTTTCTGTAGTAACAAAAAAAAAAAAAAAAAAAAAACACACACACACACACACACAGAAGCAGAAATATATATTAATTCTATATAATGAATTCACTTAACCTCTTTTTCAACTTTACTGCATTTGTGAATTTCACTTGAATAAATAGTTCAAGAAGCTTCTTCTGTGAAGATCTGCGGTGCGACCCGTATGCAACATGTGACGCTTCCAAGATTTTTTTTTTTTCTTTTACTTGAGCTCATTTTCGGATATTTGGCTTATACTGCCGTGCGAAGTGCAAAAGTGGTATCTGCAGTCGAGCTCAAACTGAGATATCACTCTTAAAAGTTTTGCGTCACCATGTATTTGATCCAGATGATACTTTTTCAGATTTAAAAAAAAATATATTTCCCGTTCCCAACTGACCATAAAACAAAGTATTTTGGTAAAACAAATGACAAAAAACCACCTGGTGACAATAACTCAATTTTGTTAAAAAGTGTAGATGCGACTTTGGTGCTTAGCATGGCAGTATGCGAGTGAGACCGATGCTTTGGTTTTGCACCGAAAAGGGAGTGAAGGATAGTGGGAAAAAATGTTTCTGGTGATATTTTGAATGTATAGGTGGGAATCCTGCCTAAGTCTTCCTTTTTGCTAGAAATGTCTTTGTTTTCCAACTGTTCACCTCTACAGTTCTTCAGAAGAATGTTGATGGTTAGTATAATGAGCCTTTCTCTCCAAATCAACAGAATGGCTGTGAAACCCTACTAAAAATGACCCACAGAGATCAATAGAAAAATCTATTGATATCGGTAGAGTTCTATTGATATGAATTGATTTCTATAGATGTCTCTATTGGTATCGATAGAAGCTATTGATACCTGTAGCCTATTGATCATATCCTCAATGGATATCCATTGAAGCCCTATAGACATCAATAGAAATTTGGTCAGTAGGAAAGCATCCCAATGGATATCAATAGAAGCCCTTTAGACATCAATAGAAATTTGGTCAGTAGGAAAGCATTTCAATGGATATCAATAGAAGCTTTATAGACATCAATAGAAATCTTGGTCAGTAGGATACTGATCCCAATGGATATCACTTAAAGCTCTAATTGACATCAATAGAAATCCGATAGGTTATACTAATTCCACTTGATATCTGTAGAAATGAAATCATTAAGTTTAAACTTAAGTAGTAAGACTCGGTAAAATTAGTGAGCTAGGAAGGTTATTAATAATAATAATTAAGAAAAAAGCAGATGCTTTTAAACTTTGTAAAAAAAGATAACTGTAATTTTAAATAATAAACTTCGACTGAAATTTTAACTGATAAAATTTCTGACTTTTTAAAATTTGATATTACAGATTCATAGATTATGCCAGTCATTTTTTTCCTTTGTGTTGAAAAAAATCAATAGTTTTCTTTCAAATCATCACAAACATATGATTCAACCATTCATTTCAAAGATATTATTTAGAAAAGATAATTAAAGAAAAACACATTTTTTTTCTTTAAACTGTATACAAAAAAATTGGCCTCTTCATGTGTAAATTGTACATTGTGCGCATTGTGAAAAATGGAGCATTTGAAGTTCCATAAATAAGTTTGTCTTTAATCTAAGTATCATCATTTTGAGGGTCTTTTCCATACATCTTCATGTGATGCATAATGAGTCTCGATGCATATTAACATTTGAGACTTCAATTTAGTGTTATGCCCTGATATGTACAAAATCTTTATGCTGTGGCTAATTAATGCTATTACGTATAAACAGATAAATTCACTTTATCTAGCAGTTTGTTGGCTATCTTAGCTACATTAAGAAGATTTTTGCCTCCGGCTTGATCATTGGCTATTCCTAACTGTGGAGTTCACAATAAGGACGAAACTGCAGTCTTAGGATGCTATGATCGAGCTGTGGGTGCATTTGCTTCAGTATATATCAGTTTTGTTCTGCTGGATATTTTGCACACCACTTGTGCAATGACACACCACCTTATTCGAGTAGTTCTATCCCTAGTAAAAATGACCCATAGAGATAAATAAAAAGAAATTGTATGGGAAAATGGAATACGGATATCAATACTGTTAAATCAGTAGAGACCTATTAATATCAGTAAAGATCAAACAAGATCCATAGCATCTTTTAGTGATATCAATAGAACAAAACCGTAGGATCTATGGATATCAATAAAAATCCATAGCATCATAGAATAACAAAAAATGTACGGGGAAATGGCCAACGGATATCAATAGAGCTAAATCAGTAGAGGTCTAGTGATATCAGTAGAACAAAACCGTAGAATCTATGGATATCAATAGAGATCCATAGATCTTGTTCAACTGATATCGGTAGACCTCTACTGATTTAGCTCTATTGATATCCGTTGCCCATTTCCCCGTACAATTTTTTTAATTGATCTCTACGGGTCATTTTTAGTAGGGAATACACCGAAAGCAGGGAAAAGGGGGAGGGAGAGCTATATCCAAAACGTGATGGGTGTTGAGGGGAACCTGTGGCACAAAATTAAACTTTTCACTTTAACTTAAAAAAAATCCTTAGTTTTAAGTAAGAATATGAGAAACCGAAACATTGCATTACAGTAAATAAATTTTATTGATAACATCAGGCCCGTCATTTAGGGAGTCGGGCCCCTCTTACTTTGAGACATCAATGTATTTACATATAAAGAGACGTAGTTTTTTTTGTTTTCCGATGAAATTGCATTGTGTTTGAACCCCCCCCCCCCCTCGGAAAACTTAAAATGACGGACCTGGATAACATTCAACTTCATTAAGAGCAAGAATCTGAGAGAGTGTCACGCTTGTGATTCATGACGTCTCAGGTTTTTTCCAAAAAATTACCAAATGTTTATCATCTTATTGAAAGACCAAATCCAGAATGTTTCGTTCTAAAGTTGAGTTGTTTAGTTTTTATGGATCCCCAAAGTTGAAGGTGCGGCATCAAAAATTAAGCGGTTTTTCAAGACATGGAAGTTGCTGTGAGTCAAAACTCTTACCAGGAACTGTTGAACTCCAATTTTCTTTTTGTATATGAAATATAGAAGGTTCAAACTTTACAAAATGAATGTTGAATTTGAGGTAAGTTGTTGCCGTAAGGTCAGTGAAGGCCCTCAAAGCAAGGCATTTTTGACGTTTTTCAGCATTTTTGAGGTCTAAAAACAGTTTGTACATTTCAGTGGCTACTGCAAAAGTAGTGTCGTTTGAAAGACCAGTGTAAGCACTTTAAAATAATGTAAAAATAACCGAGGAAAGTTCAACGTGCTTTTAGTTGCGTAAGGCCGAAATATGAAAAATGTCATATTTTACCGATATTCAAACGGTCATAACTTCCTCTGCCAACAAAATATTGAAATATTTTTTTTTCCAATGTCATACTCTATTCTTTGTCTTAACAGAACAGTTGAGTCCTTTGAGGCGAAATGTTAAAATTTTTTTTACAAAATATATTTTTTCCTGTGCATTTTTTATAAAAAAAAATTTAAGCATTTCGCCTCAAAGGACTCAACTGTTCTGTTAAGACAAAGAATAGAGTATGACATTGGCAGAAAAATATTTCAATATGTTGTTGGCAGAGGAAGTTATGACCGTTTGAATATCCGTAAAATATGACATTTTTCATATTTCGGCCTTATGCAACTAAAAACACGATGTACTTTCGTCAGTTATTTATACATTATTTTAAAGTGCTTACACTGGTCTTTCAAACGACGCTACTTTTGCCGTGGCCACTGAAATGTAAAAACTGTTTTTGGACCTCAAAAATGCTGAAAAACGTCAAAAATGCCTTGCTTTGAGGGCCTTCACAACCTTACGACAACAACTTACCTCAAATTTAACATTCCTTTTGTAAAATTTGAACCTTCTATATTCCATATACAAAAAGAAAATTGGAGTTCAATAGTTCCTGGTAAGAGTTTTGGCTCACAGCAACTTCCATGTCTTGAAAATCCGCTTAATTTTTGATGCCGCACCTTCAACTTTGGGGATCCATAAAAACTAAACAACTCAACTTTCGAACAAAACATTCTGGATATGGTCTTTTAATAAGATAATAAACATTTGGTAATTTTTGGGAAAAAATCTGAAAGGTCATGAATCACTTCATAATGCTAGGCGTGAGTTTCTCAGATTTTTTCTCTTAATCACATCAATCAACTGGAACATTTAAAAAAAATCTTCAATTTTAACAGATTTACAGAAAAAATTATTTATTTCAAGAAAATTATAAACTTTAGGCCTCGTGTGGGACACCTAAATATTTTTTTTATTCGAATCGTCTTTTTTGTGGAATATGTTTGTCGGTAGGGTCAATTTTTTATTAACTTGATAATTTGAATTTCGAAAAAGAAGTTTTTCTGATATAGTCTAATCGACAGTTGTTTGCTTGTCTGTAAATGTGTTTTTTGTTAAAAAGGACTACTGGCATCAAAAAGCTACATTTACAGGGAAAGCGTTCGCTTCACAATAATTGGACTTCCCCAGCTGCTTCCATTATGCCACTTTCTGATAATGTCCGAAGGAATTCTCCCCATTTGCGGAGTAATAGTTGATCATTTATCATTTCTTATTATGTTATATAATATTTTAATTCACCTTCCAGAACCTAACACGCATCAATAGTAATTTGCTTAGCTGTAAATGTGTTTTTTGTCAAGCAGGACTACTGGCATCAAAAAGTTGCATTTACAGTGAAAGTGCTCGCTTCACAAGAGGACTTCCCCAGCTTTTCCTATTGTGCCACTTTTTGATAATGTCCAAAGGGACACTTATCAACTGCGCATTAATATTCTATGAGAAAGTGTTTCTTTCTTATTCTTCAAACTGCGTTATAAGAAGTGAAGAATTTCTCAAGACGTCACGGGTTTAGGAATTATGGCATATTTTTGTTGTTCCGATTCTTTTCGAAGATTGATGCGATTTTTTAGCCTACCATACAGCAATACTTTCACGTTATACATGAAAATAGCTGTAAGTAAGAGCTCAACGAGGGGGAGGGGTAGGATGTAACCTCCACGGAAGCTTTGCTTTTAAGCTGGCGTGTTTTATTCTGACGTGCTAAGCACAAAAGTCGTATCTGCACTTTTTAGCAAAATTAAGTTATGGTCATCGGGTGATTCTTTGTAACTTATTTTATCCAAAAACAATGTTTTATGGTATTTTGAGAACGAGAAATATTTTTAAAAAAAATTTGTGAAAGTACCTCCTGAATTAAATACATGGAGGTGCAAAACTTTAAACGACGATCAGTTTAACCCATTAATGCCTGACATTTTTTTTCCAAAGATATTTTGTATACTGGTTACAAACAGTGTTTAATGGACAGGATAATTTTAAAAATATTATGTAAAAAATACATTTTTTATTAAGGAAAGAAAAATTGTCCCTTAAAAGTTACGATAGACCCCAGAGGGTACATACTTTTTTTACCAAAATTGTTTTCTGCCTTTAATATAATATTTAAAAAGACATTTGATAAGAAGAAATAAAATCAGCAATTAACATAAACTGGGAAGCTGGGAATAACTTTGAAAATTTAGCTTTTTTTCTTGAGATTGTGAACGATGTCATTTTTGATAAAGACCATAATAAAACTGCTACAGAACACACTTTACAATGGTTATGTGCTGCAATCTGTTAATAACGAATTGAAACAATATCAAAGTAATAATTGAACACTATTATTTGGTTGAAATGTTCATTTTGGGGAAATTCAGACCCTTTCTTAGACCGTCTCTAAAAAGGGACGCTAGGCATTACTGGGTTAGGATCGTCTGTAGATACCACTTTTGCACTTATCACGGCAGTGTTGTCAATCCTTAGCTTATATGTATGGTTATGGATATGTTAAAACCGCCCTCTCTTCACCATGCGTATGCTGGATGTACTAGAGTATTTATCAACGGCAAACCGAAGTATTACACAAAATTTTTGAAAGGAGAAACAAAGAGAAAAGAAGAGGGCAAGAAGCGGAAGAATCTATTCACAAAATCATCTTCTGAAAATTTCAACCTCAGTTATTTTATTCAAGAGATGGACAAAGTGTTCATATTGCCTTCCTAATTCTGCAGAATACGCAAATTTTGAAATCCCAGAAAATTCTCAACTTTCATGCTTCTCGTACATTTGTTTAAAAACACTTCCTTTTCTGAACTTTATAATAACTCATGCCGATTCTATGGGGCAAAAGTTTTGTACCCAGGCGATGACGAATTTGCGAGGAAATTTTTCAAAAGTGAGTCAAATACCTAAATGTGGATGTATCAAGAAACGGAGAAGGAGGCAGCGTTTCTTCCAGAAGATTTCATGACGAAGCTCCAGTCAAATGAAAACATTATTATATCTGCTTGTTTCAAGGTCATGGTAAAATTGATAAACGAAATGAAAACTTGAATTTGTATTAAATATTTACGTTTCTCATTGGAAAGAACTCTCAATAAAGAACATTTTCTAAAACAAACGTTAAAAATAATCAATCCAAAAATTTTAACTTCAATGCCTACTAGAAAATGTCAAACCTTTCTACCTAAAAATCCAATAATATTAAAAATCATTTTTGGGATGAATCCTAGTTTAAGGTCCGGCGATAAATTATTAAATCTGGCAACCATTAGACTTATGGTTTCTAATTTAGATTTATGGTTTTCTGGCAACCATTCATTAATTCTGCCCACAGTCTGAAAAAATTCGCCAAACCCGGACCCTAAAGTAGGAATTACCCATTTTTGGTCCAAACAGAGAGATAGAGAAAAAGATAGAAAGAAAAGTGTGTAGGTTCTGATTATATTAGGAATTTTCGGTTTCAGGAAATAGGGAAAAGTTATTAATAAGAATAGAAATATTATCTCTCAGTAGACTCAGTAGCGTAGCTCGGGGCTCAAGCGCCCGTGGCGAACTTGAAAAATTGCGCCCCCTCTTAGAGGTCGCTCTGATGGGAGTTCATTGTGACCTCCCAAAATGTCCTTACTCCAAAAATGTTGATTTATTTATTCTAAAAATTTGCAGACAATGTTGCAACCTTTTTTTTTCTTTTTAATTTCTTTCAACATTTTTAACGGTGCTCAGTGTTCCCCTCATGTTATGTGTGCATGATACGTATGTCTGCTTGTTCGTATTATTGGGAAAAATTCAAGTTTTATTTTTGACAAGTTATTTGCTCAATTTTAGAATTTATGTCTCGCCAACAATTTTAGTTCAGGGCGTTCCTACCTTTCCCCATCGTTTCACATAAATTCAGAAAACAAATAATTCTTGCTATTCGTTATTGAACTTAGTGTGTTTTTTTTCCACACGACAGCTTTTATTTAAAAAAGAATTTGTTTTAAAACACTAGAAAAATGTATAAAATAAACATAATTTGTGCATTTGAAATAAAAATCAAAGCATTGATTCTATTGTACTTAAGAAATCAAAGAAAATATAACAAGAAGTTCTGTCAAGAACTAAACGAGCCTACTTTCCCGTACATCGACATCGGCATTCTAGCATCTGATCATTTTTCCCTTGATCATCTGAGACTAAACATTATGTCAAACATACCTTTTTAGCACTTAAAGCTGATTTCTAAAAGCAAAATATACCCCTCTCATCAGATGAAATAGAGACATAAAAAGTAAATAAATGAATAAATGAAGTTTTGTCGCACCTTTTAAAGAATGTAACTGTTACAGTTCTTCCGTAGAAAAATTCCTCAATCGTTTTCAAAAAAAAAAAAAAATAAATAAATAAATAAAAGTACAAAGTACATCAAAACACATTTTATCAAAGAAAGGAAAAAAAAACTCGTCCGTCGATAAAATGTCTCGATTTTCACTTTTAAACCGTTGCCAGTTGTTAAATATAACTAAAGAATAAAATGCCCTCGTGAATGAAACACTTTTGTTACAAAAAAAAGTCGTCTGCCAAAAAAAAATAATAGTAATAAATAAAATAACACAAATGAATAAATAAACAAAAAATCGTCTGCACAGTCAGTCATTTTTTCTGAGCCTGCATTTCCGCCATGTTTGTGGAGTCGGAGTCAGAATCAGAGTCCTCACAGAAGATTATTCAGAAAAGTACTTTACAAACATTATTTATCAAAACCATTTTTTTACAAAGTTAGTTTGAAGGAAATCTGACTTGAAGTTCCAGGATCAACATTCAACTTAAATTCCCCGTAGGCGCTAATGTTAAATTTTTTTCTGAACGGTTCAATATTGAACGAAAAATGGTTCAAACCAAAAAGCGAAATAAGGGAATGAACCTCTCCGAGATCTTTCAAACAAAAAAAAGTTTATTCCATTCGGATGGTTTACTCAGAAGTTATTAGGTGGGGAAAGGTTGCTTGAACGGTTCAATGTTGAACGAAAAAATGTTCAAATTGAAAATTTAAATACTGTAATGAAGTATCCTTGCTGAGATCCTTCGAATAAAAAAAAAGTTTATTTAAATCGGACTGTTCACTCAAAAATTATTAGGGGTGACAGCTTGCTTGAGCGGTTCAATGTTGAACGAAAAATTGTTCAAATCGGAAATGTAAATACGGGAATGAAGTATCCTTGATAAGATCTTTCGAACAAAAAAAAGTTTGTTGAAATCGGACTGTTCACTCAAAAGTTAGCATCGCGGGACAGGTTGTTTGAACGGTTCAAAGTTGAACCAAAAATTGTTCAAATCGAAAAATCAAATATGGGAATGAGTTGTACTCGCCGAAATCTTTCCAACAAAAAAAAGTTTGCTCAAATCGGAATGATCATTCAAAAGTTATTAGGGGGGGAAAGGTTGCTTGAACGGTTCAATGTTGAACCAAAATTGTTTAAATCGAAAAATCAAATATGGGAATGAGTTGTAACCGCCGAGATCTATCCAACAAAAAAAAGTTTGTTCAAATCGGAATGTTCATTCAAAAGTTATTAGGGGGGAAAGGTTGCTTGAACGGTTCAATGTTGAACGAAAAATTGTTCAAATCGAAAATGTAGATACAGGAATGAAGTATCCTTGAAAAGATCTTTCGAACAAAAAAAAGTTTGTTCAAATCGGACTGTTAACTAAAAAGTTAGCATCGCGGGACAGGTTGTTTGAACGGCTCAAAGTTGAACCAAAAATTGTTCAAATCGAAAAATCAAATATGGGAATGAGCTGTACTCGCCGAGATCTTTCCAACAAAAAAAAGTTTGTCCAAATCGGAATATTCATTCAAAAGTTATTAGGGGGGGACAGACAGACCGACCGACAGACCGACAGACCGACAGACCGACCGACAGACCGACACACAAATTCCCCATCTCAATACCCTACTTTCAAATTTTTAATTTTTCGATATTCATTTTACCTTTTTATTTTTTTAACTTGGCGATATTTTTTGGACTTGGCGATATTTTTTTTTAACTTGGCGATATTTTTTGGACTTGGCGATATTTTTTAGATGCATTAAGCCAATTTTAATACTTTTTTCGTCTTTCTTTTATTTTTAACGGGAAAGTAGGCTAAAAAGCATAATTAAACTGAAATTCACTTAATAAATACGACTCCTTGCATACAGGCAAAATAAAAGTTCGCTATTTTAGGCCTCCGATTTTTTTTATGAATAAATACTTTTCATTTTAAGCATTTAAAATGTAGCAGCGACCCGCCGTTATTTAATACTAATATTATCTATGAAGGGAATTAGGAGAGGCAATTGTTCCCTCCGTGGCTTTAAAAAAGTACCAGATGTATTTTCTCGATTTTTTTTAAAATTTTAAATACAGCGCATACAAACATGGGAAAACAATAGGGATGGTATTGGCGAGTACCACAACGACTGTGCTCGAACTGAGAATGATTTTTAAAAAAAACTGATTAGCACGTATATTTGTGTACCGTTTTAAAAAAGTGGCTCGCCCGCCTGAAGTAGCGTTGAGTACATGCATCTTCCCTCAACATTCACTTGGCGTTTTCATGTTCAGAGAAACAATAGCTATATTTATTTATTTTGACAATAGAAAGAGCGCAAAACATATTGCACTGGCGTGATTACAAATCGAGCTCAATCCCTCCCAATAATACTAAAACGGTAATGAGTATAAAGAACATAGTGCTATATACAGTTTAAAAGTGAGAACCATTCATTAAAGTACATATAAAAATTTCCAAAATACGAAATCAAATCTCACTAAAAAAGATTTATTTATCTTTTTTTTTTTTTTTTGAACCTTCCAACCTTCTATACTGAGCCATCGAAGCTCAAACAGCGTTTGAAAACGTTACTCGTTCAAAATCGCGCGCCGCTGTACTTGTGTTACTCATTTCTAGAATCTTCATTTAATGTAGATTCTTGGTATAATTTTTTAAAATCGCGAAATTTGTAATAGTCATTTTTTAGAAACCTCTTTCCCTCCCCACTCTGAGAAATAGATATATTCTCTCGCTAGTTTTCGGTACAGAAAAATTGATACCAACAAAGAACTTATTTTCTGTCATCATATATGATTGCATTCCAAAAATCTGTATCTGAACTGTTTTCATCAAAAGCTCACCGATTTTTAAAATCGTAGAACGTTATTTCTGAAGACTATTATGTAACTGATAAGTTAGAGTGATATCGTGAAAAAAAAACGGTTGGAAAAAAGCGGAGAGAAAAGGTTCGTTTCTATATGTTTTAAGTGGATAAGACCGACAAATTTCAAATCGGCCTATTATACAGACTCCAGACCACATATAACTAAATTTTATCCTGCCAGATAGATTTAAACTTGTATCCAACCGAAATTTACCAAAGCAATGTTGCACATTTTGTATGATTTGTCTTGTAGCGTGGGGGCGCAGTTATGCGCTGCTCGGAGTGTTTTTCTAATTTTAATTTTTTAGTCTGTTTGGACTTGACCATTTCTTTTTTTTTTTTTTTTTTTTGAATTGGTCAAAATGCCACCTCCCTGGTAGTCCGTGGTTCAGCTCCAGAATTGTTGCTAGAAATCAAGTTTCGCAATAAAAATTCTGGCACGAAAGAAAATACCACTTTTTCGTAAAATTATGCTTAGTAATTACGAGAAAAAAAGTTCTGGAACTAACTGCTGCAGTTAAGTTCGAAAATTGAAATTAAATGAGGAACTGTATCATCTTTGCGAAGGAACATGCTTCTTTTATCGTTGCATCGTCCAGCAACTCGGAACCAATCATAGACAAGGAAAATGTAAACATGAGCTCCGCTTTAATCTCGTCTACTCGATTTTCCACGTAAAAGCAATGGTGTTGCTGCGGTAAATACGGGTTTGATGAGTTGTAAAATTCATTATGGACGGTAATTTAGAGGATGAATTTCATACAATAACGGACGAAACATGGTCGACAATTTTATTTTACGCTGAATACTAGAATAAATTGAACTGCAGCTCCGAAAAATGTATTACGGAACGGTTTCAGTTTTTTCTGTAGGTTGGCTACCTTTCGGCTTGGCGACATTTCTTTCGACGCCGAGCCGTGCTCACGCGTGGTTTTCTTGAACGGCTGTAAAACTTCAGCTGGTAGTCTGAGAGCAACTGGTTCTCCGTGAGAATTTTGTAATATAATTATGGGAGTTAGTTTTTATGAAAGGTATTGCCACCTGGAGTATGAAATCGGATGTAACCACCCCCCAAAATAGTGCAGGGGGCGGCTTAAGTTACAAAAAATTGATTCACTAAAATACCCATATCTTCATTATGTCTTGATTTGAAATCGGTCCTCAAGGCTTAAAATGATTAAATACAATGGATAACAACATTTTGAAGCATAAACGACTCTATTCAAATTGTTGACACGTGTTTCGAAGCTATTAAGAAGTCTTTTCTCAATGTAAAAGAGGAGAGTTCATGAATGAAAAGTCATCCGACTCTGGATGTTTTTTTCATTGAATAAGGGCTACATGTAATCAAGCCTGTCATTTGGACAATCATGTGGGTCCTACCCCCCCCCCCCTAAGTTTCGAAACAAAATGTGAATGCACATTTTCTGAACGTAATTATCCTTTTACCTATATTATGTATTTAATTTGTACTTTTTGCCCAAGCCTATAATTTAGGGGAGGGGAGGAAAATAAAAATCAATATATTTTGGTATATTTAGCCCTCGCAAGAATTAATTATAAAAATTTTTTCCAGTCTGTAAAGACTCCTTCATTCTTTACGCCACTAGTTACAACCAGGCCTGTCATTTCAATTTTTTTCCACCGAAGGGGGGGGGGGGGATGGACAGGCCCTTTTTTCCAAATTTTTATCAGGAGCTGCAGGAGTGTGTACAGAAATTTTGGTCTGGCCAAAAATGGCTGCCCTCCCCCACCTTAATTTTTACCCCCTGCACATACTTCCCTCCTTATTTAACGATTTTCAATTTTAGGCTTGCTTTATTAACATCAGGGTGTATATTCCCAACCGATTTTTTTTACAAAATGACAGAAAAATTTAAAGCTCGAAAATAAAAAGCTTTTTTCTAGACTAACAGGTGTATTCACCTCCTTTGTGCACGCCCCTATTCAAAAAAGTATAGAGAAGGGGATAAAATGTTGTATACTCAAAGTAAATTTGATAGGAAAACAACAAAGAACACACTTATACGTAAAAATGTTTTTTACATATAAGTGGGAGCGACAAAAGACAACAAAATTTTTCAAAGAAATGGGGTGGACGGGGGCAGTTTAACCCCCCTCTAAACGATGGGTCAAGGCAAAGGGGCAAATTCAATACATATTGTGAAAAAGGTAAATACACACAAATTTGCATTCACATTTTGTTTCAAAACTTGGGAGGGGGGACCTCCCCCCCCCCCCCGATTGGCCAAATGACCGAATTAATTAAAAGGAGCCCCTATTCAATGAAAAAAACATCCTTAGCCGGCAGACTTTACGTTCATGAACTCTCATCTTTTACATTGAAAAAGAGCTCTTTATAGCTTAGAAACACGTGTCAACAATTTGAATTGAGACTTTTATGCCTATTTTTGCATTGGATTTCGTAATAACATATACAGTGTAATAAACCATATTTACTTTCACCGTAACTGAAAAATAATTTATGCACTGCCTTATTTACGAAATTTAACACTCCATACAATGCAATGATGAAACCTCCTACTGTCTATGTAAAAGCAGAATACCCCTCAAAAATATTGAAAAACTAGGTTAAAAGTTTAATGTATAAACGGGCACACACTGAAACAATGTAGCTCATGATTTTCATCATTTTCAAAGAGAGTCATCAGCTCTAGGTGTAAGCTTTAGCGACCTAGTTCGATAACTAAAAAAGCTCCGATACATGCATTGAGACCACCAACCCTCATCGTGATAAACGAATGATTAACTATCTCTGCCTCTTCATCTAATCAAAACTTTTGTTTGTAGCATGTAATAACCGCTTTATGGGTTTTCTTCTGGAAAATATGAGTGTGGGCGATCGAGCACTTTTTTGTGCGCTTTTTAACTAGACAACAATGAAAAACAAGAAGTTCTGTCAGGAACTAAACGAGCCTACTTTCCCGTACATCGACATCGGCATTCTAGCATCTGATCATTATTCTCTTAATTATCTGAGACTAAAAATGATGTCAAACATACCTTTTTAGCACTATAAGCTGATTTCTAAAAGCAAAATATACCCCTCTCATCACATGAAATAGACACATAAAAAGTAAATAAATGAACAAATAAAGATTTGTCGCACCTTTTAAAGAATGTAACTGTTACAGTTCTTCCGTAGAAAAATTCCTCAATTGTTTTCAAATAAATAAATAAATAAATAAATAAATAAAAGTACTAAGTACATCAAAACACATTTTATCAAAGAAAGAAAAAAAAAGAAGAAAAAACTCGTCCGTTGATAAAATGTCTCGAATTTCACTTTTAATCCGTTGCCAGTTGCTAAATATAAATAAAGAACACAATGTCCTCGTGAATGAAACATTTTTGTTACAAAAAATATCGTCTGCCAAAAATAATAATAAATAAAATAAAACAAATGAATAAATAAACAAAAAAATCGTCTGCACCATGGAGTAGAAAGAAGGAGAGAAATGTTCTACGGAAGCGCTAGTTTGAAAGTGACAACGAATTCTCACCCGCCGCCAGAGGACGCTAGCTGAAACGCTCCCTATCTCCTACGGGAGTCAATGTAAATGATACTGAATCTGTCATCTTTTTAAATGCTGCTATGGGAAAGAAAAAAAAAAATTTCAACTGGATTTTGGTGTAAACCATCGATTAACATTATGAACTAAATATGACTTTGATCCCACTGAAATTTTGCCGTATTTTTTAAGAAAGATGTTTAATCGACGGCATCTAGCTACTTGCCAAATTTGACATATATGCGACTGTATGTGACATTTTCTTTGCATTGTACGATATAATTTTTGCTGAGAATCAGTTCTCTAAATTGTTGATAAATTAAGCATGAGGCAAAAAATTAATTATGTCAGAATTTAATTTTGTTATTAATTAAATATATTTAGTAGACAAAATAATTATTAGTTTAAATGTATTTATTAAATATATTTAGTTCATAATGTTAATCGATGGTTTGAGCAAAATTCCAATTAAAAAAAAATATTCTTGCCAACAGCAGTCTTTAAAAATGACAGATTCTGTCAGATTTGGCAAGTTGGTAAGTGCATTCGATTAAACCTATTTCTCAAAGAATACGGCACCTATTTTCGTGGGATGAAAATCATATTTAATTCATAATGTCAATCGAAGATTTACACCAAAATCCAGTTGAAAAAAAAATTTTTTCTTCCCCATAGCAGCATTTAAAAAGATGACAGATTCAGTATCATTTACATTGATTCCCGTAGGAGATAGGGAGCGTTTCAGCTAGCGTCCTCTGGCGGCGGGTGAGAATTCGTTGCCACTTTTAGATAGCAGAGATTTAGCTCCTCCTCTTTAATCTCCTTGGTCTGCACAGTCAGTCATTTCTTTTTCTGAGCCTGCATTTCCGCCATGTTTGCGTAGTCGGAGTTGGAAACAGAGTCCTCACTGAAGATTATTCAGAAAAGTACTTTACAAACATTATTTATCAAAACCATTTTCTTACAAAGTTAGTTTGAAGGAAATCCGACTTTAAGTTCAGGATCAACATTCAACTTAAATTTCCCGTAGGCGCTAATGTTAAATTTTTTTTTTCTGAACGGTTCAATATTGAACGAAAAATGGTTCAAATCAAAAAGCGAAATATGGGAATGAGCCTTTCCGAGATCTTTCAAACAAAAAAAAGTTTATTCCATTCGGATGGTTCACTCAAAAGTTATTAGGTGGGGAAAGGTTGCTTGAACGGTTCAATGTTGAACGAAAAAATGTTCAAATTGAAAATTTAAATACGGTAATGAAGTATCCTTGCTGAGATCCTTCGAACAAAAAAAAAGTTTATTTAAATCGGACTGTTCACTCAAAAGTTTTTAGGGGTGACAGCTTGCTTGAGCGGTTCAATGTTGAACGAAAAATTGTTCAAATCGGAAATGTAAATACGGGAATGAAGTATCCTTGAAAAGATCTTTCGAACAAAAAAAAGTTTGTTCAAATCGGACTGTTCACTCAAAAGTTAGCATCGCGGGACAGGTTGTTTGAACGGTTCAAAGTTGAACCAAAAATTGTTCAAATCGAAAAATCAAATATGGGAATGAGCTGTACTCGCCGAGATCTTTCCAACAAAAAAAAGTTTGTCCAAATCGGAATGTTCATTCAAAAGTTATTAGGGGGGGGGACAGACAGACCGACCGACCGACAGACCGACCAACCGACACACAAATTCCCCATCTCAATACCCTACTTTCAAATTTTTAATTCTTCGATATTCATTTTACCTTTTTATTTTTTTAACTTGCCGATAATTTTTGAACTTGGCGATATTTTTTTAACTTGGCGATATTTTTTGGACTTGGCGATATTTTTTTGGTGCATTAAGCTACTTTTAATACTTTTTTCGTCTTTCTTTTATTTTTTACGGGAAAGTAGGCTAAAAAGGATGGAAAGAAATTCGATATATTAATGGGACCCAAAGGGAAGTAGTACACATTAGTTTTTAAGAACAATTTCATCAAGATGGGTGCGAAAGCGTCGTTTTCTGATGACTGTGAATGCTCTGTATAAAAAAAATTAGTGAAAGGATTAAAGCAAAATTGCTATACAGATACATCATGATGGGAACTGGATTTGATCAGATTTTCATGGTAATCGCTGTAAGGGAGGTAGAGCAATGGGACAATTTTAACGTTAAACATGTCTTCAACATCTTGAAAAGATAAGAAAGTCATGAATCGTAATTTTTTATTAGATGTGTTCCAATAGGAATCGATGTTGATTAGGGGAAAGCGCAATCATTTCACGAGGAGACATTGCCCAACTATTTCTTTATAAATATTCACCATGATATCAATTTCACAATTCAAATTTGATCCTGCAATGGGCTCAGTAGCTCTTTTGGTTGACTTTTTTACCGGTTAATTTTAATACAAATTTCTAAGAATATTGTTACAAATCTTGTAAATAGTTGTTTTTCCTGCCTTGCACCATTGTCACTAGTTCTGGTTTTATCTGGCGACATGTTGCAAAAGTATCTGAAGATATCACTTTTATCACTTGTATACCGGCCCTGTAACGTTTTGTAGTTTTTACATTTGCCCTACATTTAATAAGCATGAAGACATTTTCGCGCTACGTTGTATTATGGTGGGTTTTTCTTTTTATCACTAGAATTTTCTTGAATGGATCATTTAAGTTATGAATGAATCGGAACACTCCGGATTTTGCTAGAACGTAGTGGAAATTTCCTTCCGAGTATAAATAGCTGGCCTTGAACACAGTTAGTTAGTTCTTTTCAGATTTGATGTCTGGTAGACTCGTTTTTATTCGCTCGGGCGAATGGTTGTTTTGCTTTTGTAATTTTCTTAATTACTGTTCACGTTAGATACGTGGTGCTGAGTTACTGTTGAGAGTACAGTGTACTGTTTGCTACCTAATTGCTGGATGTTTAGCAATTGTTTCCTGCTCCTATTGTAAATAAGTGTACATACTTGTAAATAAATTTATAGTTACTTCCTCAAGATTAGAATGCTCATTTAAGAAAGTTGAAGGTGCTACGAACTCGTTACAATATATAAGAACTCATAATGAAGGACTTGAAACCACAGTTGTACTGTTGCATTTAAACCGAAAAAGAACATGCTTATTTTAGCATGGTAATTAAGCATGAATAATGTTTCTTAAAGGCGTATTTTTTGTTGTTCTTTCTTCAATACTTCATAAAACTACGAAAGAAAGGCAATATTTTCTTTTAAATATCCAAAAAATAACAATTCACTTTGCGCCTGTTTTTCGAAAAATTATTGTCAAAACAAATCGAATTTTTGAATTACTGTTGCCAGGCGTAAATGCTTCGCGCGGTCAGCTATAGTATAATTATTTTATTTTATGATTGTTCCGGCCCGAAAAATTCATCCAAATATTAGGAGTGGCTTTGAGTTGAAAAAGACCCCGGCTATAACATACTCCTTTCTCTTATTTAAATTCTTTGACCAACGCAAAACAAATAAATCTCATATGCAAGGTAATAGAAAAAATGCATTGTTCATCAAGAATGTTTAATCTTAAGAAATGCCATTTTGCGTCAGTAGACCTCTTTTTTAAAAGCATTATAAACTTTCATTAAAACCTTTCAATTTCCTGTCAAAACATTGATTAATTTACAGTAAAATTACAAGAGGAAGGGAAAAAAGGATAAGGAAAACCATTTTAATGAAAATAGAATTCTTAGTGGATAAAAATGTAAATTAAAGAATCGTGAGCTTACGTAAAGAAGTTTAAAGTTGTAATTTTCGTGGAAGGCATTTTTCATTAATAATGAGTAGCAAAAAAGTTTTAGAGGATTCAATGATTTTTAATCAGTGTGGGTATTTTAAAAGAAAAATATGTAAATTACGAGCGAAGTTATTCTACGCTAGGAGATAATTATAAACCTTTTCTAAACCGTTTTTGGGTGGGAAATATATTACCATAAGTTTAAATTTTCGCAAAAAAGAGACTAACAACGAACATAAAAAATAGATAATTTATATAATGGAGCGTCATTAAAGTAAAATGATGTCATACAAAATCTAACTGCGCAAGTTTGAAAAATTAGGTCACATGTTTCAACTTTTGATAAATTACTTTTGCATACTTCCTACTGTTGCTGATTCCGAAAGCAGTCTTTTTTTCTCTCATGTTATCAAAACTTCTTAAAAATCATAAATTAAAAACTGGTGTTGGTGATGGGTGGGAGTGTGTTGAATGCTATTGAGAATGATTTTAGTATCCTTTTTACTTTCTTCTATATGTATTATATAGAAGAAAGTATTGGTTTCGTGAAAATTTTCGAATGTCGAATTTTGACGGATTTGCACGTTTTGAGGTGCGTTGAGTCCATTTCGATCATTTTTGGAAAACGTCTGTCTGTGTGTCTGTGTGTGTGTGTGTCTGTGTGTGTGTGAGTCTGTATGTGTGTGACCAGTTTTTGTGGCCGCGCTAGAGCAAAAACTACTGCATGAAATCGAACAAAAATTTTTTCACATATGTACCACCATGTGAATTGGTGCACCTGACTTTGTTTAGCGAATTCCTCCAAGGGGGGTGGAGCAATCGCACGTGTTCTGCGCGTGGGTGATTGCTATATCTCAGGAAGTAACCGGCGGAATCAAACGAGAATTGGTCCATAGGTAGACCCTACCGAGTACAGGTGCTGATTCAATTTGCGTGTCAGTATCTTGAAGGGGGGTGGAGAAATCGCACGTGTTCTGCGCGGGGGTGATTGCTATATCTCAGGAAGTAACAAGCGGAATCAAACGAAAATTGGTCCATAGGTAGACCCTATAGAGTACAAGTGCTGATTCAATTTGTGTGTCAGTATCTTGAAGGGTGGTGGAGAAATCGCACGTGTTCTGCGCGGGGGTGATTGCTATATCTCAGGAAGTAACAGGCGGAATCAAACGAAAATTGGTCCATAGGTAGACCCTATTGAGTACAACCGCTGATTCAATTTGTGTGTCAATATCTCAAAGGGGGGGTGGAGCAATCAAAAGTGCTTATTTTGTCATTGCACCTACTGTATCTCGAGAAATATTGAAGAGATTTGAATGAAATTTGGAATAACACTAACCCAATAAGGAAGCAAGCATCGATTAAATTTTGGCGCCAATCCCCCCAGGGGGAGGGTGGGGTGATTTTTGCGCTTAGTCAACAATGCGAAAAATCAATTCATTAAAAAAATCGCTTTCACGCTATTTAATTATCAAAACAGCTTTAAACTTTCAATGATTTGAAATTTTTAACTGTTGCCAATTTCTTTTTACTAACAAATAAAATGTTTGCAATTAATCTAAACAAGGCTTTTGCAATGATTTCCAATTTCGCTCATTGATTCTGCATTTGCAGGGTTATTACGATAATTGGGAAATTGGAGCTGTTTCCAATTATTCGGGCGAGTACGTATTTTATTTTGTAACTGGAATTCATAAGATAGATATAGAAGAAAGTTTCGTGACGGTCACGACAGCTAGTTTTTTAATAGTTTGTTTACAGTTACTTCTACAATGCAGTATAATACCTATGCAGGGAAAAGGTGTGAAAAATAGTGCGAGGGATTTTTTTTTCTTTTTAAAAGGCCTTTTCTAGAAATTTTTAAGCATATGGGCCAGCCCTGTGCAATATTCTGCCAATGGGGGCAAGAGGTAGGTGTAATAGGGCGAGGGTTTCTTGAATTTTCTGATGAAGATTGCTCCCCAAAACGTCTGAATTGTTTTTAGTGCGTTGTGCGTTTAAAAGGATTTAAAAACTAATCCATTAAAATTAAGCTGTATGAGGTATGTCATTCTTTCAGAAATCATTCTTGATTTAACATTCTTAATGACGATTAATAAAAAGTATTTATTTGGTTATTTCATGTTTTGAAACTGCTTTTGATTGTTCACCTGAGTACAAAATGCAGCAATAGTAATATATCACTCGTATAGTTCGCTTTCTCTTTGTACCACTTTCCATTTATGCACAAACCAAGCCTTTTTCTTAAATCATGCCTGGATATCTCAAGCATCAGGAGATAATTCAATATACGGTATTTGCATAACTGTAATTTGCTATATTCTTTGAAGTAAAAAAACTATATTTTATCAAGATTTTATCAAACAATGGGTATGTATCTTGTACTGTACTAAGATGAGTTTCAATCAAGATCTTCTCATTAGCTGCTTAAAAGCTGGATACGGAGCTATTATTATTGAGGAAATAAAGCAAAGTGAAAAATGTCTTAATCTGTAAGCAAAATCTAAGAAAGCTACTGCCAACAACCGGAACCAGCACATTTTTATTGGTGTCAGGCTCATGAAAATGTTTGGCACTGTCCCATCACAAGTGCTACAACGGTGTCAGAGAGAATAGTTTGACCTAATTTAGGCTCCAATGTGATATAAATTCTGCTAGGAAACGATATATTGTTAGAATTTCGGATACAGTGGACTAGAGTCAGAAGTCGGCAGTACGTCAATTGTGATTTACTAGTAGGCCACAGGAACTGATCAAATAGATTGCAACCATTATCTTCACTTGCAAGAAATTGATGGAAAAGAATTAACTATTACTCAGAACATTATTTTTTGGTGAGTGTTGTTGTTTCTGAAACCACTCGGGTACCCGAGCCCAAGTAGACATATCTACTCGATTTAAGGCGGAAGAAGTACGGCTTCCTTTTTAACGAGCACCATTTTAAGTGGAAGTCCGATTTAGCTCAGAGTGTTCTGTTCCTTTGATCCAGAATAAGGGCCTCGCAAACCCCTAGTCTTGTACTCCCAGAGGTATCGTTTCACGGAGGACTTTGTGACCACGACCCTTATTTTACGTCGCTCAGCCACCATTAGTAACGGTAGATCTTTGATCGGCTAGGATCGAACCCGGGACCCTCCGGTTACGAGTCCGACGTTTTACCGATCGGGCTACCACGGCCCATTTGGTGAGTACTTCAGCGATAGTAACAAATGCCACGCACATTAGTACAGTGTTGTAATGCCTATTTAATACTGTCAGTTAACAAGTTCTTTTTTATTATTCAACAAGTATTTATAATCATTAACTTCTTGACCGAGCCTTTGAATTTTTGAGGGTGAATGATTTGTTGGACTTAATCTGCTATTTGTTGGATCTCTGCTAGATCCCGGGAATTTGAAAGAAGAAGACGTATAACCAGATTTTAGATGTTTCAAACGCAAATCCCGCTGTAACACAAGTTAAACATTTTGAAGACCGATGAAACTTTATCTTCGTAACCTGAATTCCTAAATCTTCGCTTATCAACTGATAACATGCAGCACAGAAGTTTGTGAGGAGGTGTAAAAAAGGATAAGGAAAACCATTTTACTGAACATAGAATTCTTAGTGGATAAAAATGCAAATTAAAGAATCGTGAGCTTACGTTCAGAAGTTTAGTTAACATCACCCTTAATCAGAAGTGACTGCTAATAAAATGATTAATAGTGCGGGGATCACACTGACAAATCTCGTTAGCAAATCATCAAAGCTTCAAGATTTCCGGCCTCTGGTCTAGAACAACTATTCATTAAAATGAATATTTTATTCTGCATATAAAAACAAGAACAGTTTCCCTTTCTTTAACGTCACTAGAACCAAAGAACGAAACTTGATCCGGGTATTAAGGGCGACATGAAGGCGGCACCATCATTCATTTTCAAACTGATCAATTTCACTTGTTATCGCTGCTTTCAATGGATAACTATTAACATAAATGTGTCAAACCTGCACGCTATTTCGTAAAGTGGGCGGAAGTTGAAGCAGCTCCCGAATAATCAATTCATCTATGGTTGCATCCCATTTGACAGACAGTGATAAGTATTTATCTGTAACATCATGTAGCATTGACTGAGGAAAAATGCATTCATAATGTATGGCAGCGGTTTTTAACTTTTTGGATCCGTAGACTGGCAATTGCTTTTGAAAAAAAATTGCGGATCAGTGGATTTTTTTCTTTTTCTTTTCTTTCCTTTTTTTTATTTCAAAAAAGAAAAATAAATATTTTTGGACCACTGAAAACACGTAAAATTTTTTACTAACTATTTTTATTGTCATTCATTATTTTTTTGTGAAAAAAGAAAGATTAAAAAAAAATAACCTTGAAATTTTTTTTACTGGCTGGGTTTTTTTTTTAATGCTAATAATAAATGAATTAATAACTGAAAAAATAAAAAGTTACTTGTGGTTAAAGCACTGTTACAATTTTTTTTCAATATTTTAGATTGATTATAAAGATTATCTTACAAGCAATTTAATCTTATTTTTAGCATATTAAACTATGTTTGCCTAAGACTATATAAGAAAAATGATAATTTTCTACAAAAATAACAGCAAAATATCCTACTCTGAGAACACAATATGAGAATTTCTTTCGACCCAACAGTGTTTTCAAAGATACTTATTCTTTATGCCGCATCTACAAAAGAAAACAAAAATCCCAGATTTGTATATGTAATAAACTCATGTTTGTGAAAATTGCAACACCATGAAGGAATCGTCATAATTGAATAAAATTTAATACACAGCTGAGTGATAGTGGTACAAATAAATGATAAAACTTAGAAAGCCAACAAACAATTTTAAAAATATTGAAATTAGAATTTTGTGTATCCACCACGTGCTGCAATAAGTGCTGCTACGCGACGTAGCATAGAGTCAAACAAATTTTTAATGTCTGCCTGGTCAAGAGCATTCCAAACTGTTTGTATGCGTACCCAAAGTTCGTCTGTATAAGCAACAAGACGAGGATCACGAACGAGAAGCCGACCAGCAAAATCCCACACATGTTCAATCGGCGACATATCCGGGGAATACGCTGGCCAGGGAAGAAGCTGTACTTACTGCGATGCAAGGAAGGATTGAACTGTCCTAGAGACACGAGGGCGAGCATTTTTCGGCTGAAATCCAGCGCCAGGCAAGCCTTGAAGGAAGGGGTTAGCTTGGGGCTGTAGAACTTCACTGATGGTTGCTGTTCAGGTTACCCACAATTCGTAGCAATTGAGATCGTCCTTGATATGATGTGCCACCCTAGACCATGACTCCTGGTGTTCGTTCGCTGTAACGTTCGATAAGGCACTCTGGAAGGTGGCGTTCATTGGCATAGCGTCAGACGCGAATGCGGCCATCATGGTATCACAAATTAAAGCGGGATTCGTCAGAAAACACAAAATACCGCCAATTAGCACGCCAGTTCTTATGCTGATTGGCCCATTGTAGCCGCAGGCTGCGATGGTTTAGCGTGAGGGGGATTCCTATATAAAGGAGTTCTTGCGCGCAGTCCACGCTGCAGCAGACGTCTACGAATTTATGAAGCACACAATGAAACACCTGTAGCTGTTGACCACTATGCTGCCAGTTGTCTAGAAGAAGCTGTGCTGCCCGTCAGCACCATGTGGATCAGGTGTGTATCATCGTGCGCTGACGTCACATTTTGAGGTCCACTCCCGGATTTCCGAGTTGTCCGACACTCGACCATCGACTGCTCTCAAACACGCATCACTGTGCTGCTGTTACGCTGCACACGAGCGGCTACTTCACGATAAGACAATCCAGCTTCACGAAGGCTGATGATCCTCCCCCATTCAAACTCCGTAAGTTGTTGAAACCTCGCTCTTTTTCGTCGAAGAGGCATAAGCAACGTCTGAGCTAACGTTTATCACAAGCAGATAACCACCTATAACCATACACGCCTTGCTGCAGCCTAATCTAATCATTTGCATATCATACCCTACTTAGCATTTGCTGAAATTTCAGCCCATTCGCACAAGTCCTTGATGGTGTTGCAATTTTCACAAACATGAGTTTATTAACCTTCAAAGTCACCAGATGCAGTCATTCTTTGTTCCGTGTTCTGAAGTTTCCGTGTATTTATGTCAGTTCTTTTACTTTTAGTGCTTTTTTTTTTTTTTGAAAACGATCGAATCCGAAAATGAAGCATTGTTCTGTTAAGTAATTGTAGTTCTTTAATTATGCATTTATGTACAAAATAAATAATGAAAAGTAAGAATAACTGCTTGATTAACAACCCAATAACGATTTAAGTTTAATGAATTATTGCATTTTTAGCAATTAAATCTTACTGTTGTACTCTTATTAACAAGTCAGAAAATGTACATTGCATTTTTTGACGTGTGGCATTTAAGGAACTAACTAATTTTCTATAATTACTGTAATATTATTCAAAAATCACATTTATTAGTGATTTTTAACATGTGTGCATTTACAAATCGAGAGTTAAACCCTCTACGGTCTAATAATAGGCATTTCAAAATATTCTTTTGTGTTCCGCATTTTCAAATAATTGGCCTCTATCACTCCGGATAATTGATATTCTACTCTACTACAAAATACACAATTAATAATATTTCTACAATAATTGCATTAGTATTACTATTTGATTCGAAATATTTAGGATGTTTTTGTTAGGATTATTTAAAGGGAAATATTTTAGAATATTTAAAGAAAGTGTTTTGTGTGTGAAGTAAATATATAAACATGCATAATGGAATATTAATTTTTAAGGAGCTTAGCATAGAATGGAGTATTTATTTAAGCCTGATTTCGCCATGATTAAATAGAAGTCTCTAAAAACAGCATTAAGCAGTGAAAATGCATTTCTACATAACAGTGTTGCAAGCATGCATTAAAATTCGCTTTTATACTTACTAATATGAATACAATATGTCATAAAAGAATCTGAACAGATGTTGAGCTTGTAAATGGGCAAAGTTTTCTCAATAGCAAAGCAATTTACATATTTAGTTAACTTGACTGGTTTAAACTATTACAAAAATGAAGTTGTTTTCGTCTGAAAAATCATGAAATCTAGAAATTTTCGCAGTTTATGTTTTGAGCAGGTGCGTTTTATACGTTGTTTCAGAAGTTTGTGTTTGTTGGATTTCTCACATCACACAGTGAAATTCTAAAACGAGCTTAGAATTTCATAAACTTAACGCCGCGGTAGTAAAAGCTAGGTTGTAAGATGTAAATGCTATACGCAAAATTTCTGTTTGGCGATTAAGATTTATACTATTTTGTAAATTTTTTGAACTTAGAAATGATTTTATTTTCTTTGGTGATTTCAACAAACCGAAAGAAAACTTTGTCAGTTTTTCAAATTTTACACTAATTTTACGCATGAAAATTGTAGATGAAGTTAAGAAAGCTATAATTCTAATAATGGTTGAAATCTTTTATTATGTTAATTCATACTAGAAAGCTTAGATTGTTATTTGTTTTATGCCAACAACATGATTATATTCTGGAAAGATAAAATGAAATGTAGTGTATATTTAGAATGAGGATTTTTTTTTCGTTTTAAAATGTGGTTAATATTGCTATTAATATCGTAGATACATAAGATAAAGAACTGAAGTTAATAGTATAATCAAATTCCAAATAAGCAATAGTTTCTGTACATTTGATGCATATTTTTATCTTGTTGATAGGTTCTAGATTTGCTGTTGTTTTATCAATAGAAAATTTCATTCTCCTTTACGGGAAAAGATCTAGTCACATATTTGTGCTCATATTATTTTCCTTTTGTTTTTTTTCTCTATAAATTACACTATCAGAATTTTCTGATAGTGTAATTACTCTGTCAGAATTTTTCTTCGCATAAAATATTTTACAGCTATGTCAAGTAACTTTATTTATGTGATTTATTGTTTGGACAGTTAAGAAAAGTTGTTTTTAGTGTTGTGCTCGCTGGACTTATCAATGATCCTGATAGTGTAATATGATGAGAGTATTAAGTAGACTACTGGTCAAAAGTACTGTAATTTGAGAAATCTAGCATTTTTAAGACAGAAAAAAAAATCAATCTCGCTGATATATTTACTTTTATTATTACATCGGTTTAACAGACAACAGATTGAACTATTGATATATTACAATATTTTCCCCTGTTTTATTTAAACCATTTAGGGAAACAATTTAAAGCTCTTTGACTGTCTCAAGTTGTTATTCAACCTAAATATTGCAGTAAAAATCTATAAAAAATAAAACCAATTGCGAAAAAAAAAAAAAAAAGAGTAGGAGACATTTACTTTTGCTGCTACATGCTTTAATTACACTTTTCGCTCTGGATATATGAGAAAGGTTCCGCAGTAGATCAAAAAAGTACTATTGACAGGAGGAATTTGAGTTTTTCAAAAACATTTTCGTTTTGTCTGAAAAGTGTTCTGAAATTTTTTACGCGTGTATTAGATTTTTATGTTATAGATAAAAACTTTTTTACGTTTCAAAGTTATCTGCAAAGATTTTCTTTGCAATAGTTTGAGTTTATAGCTTGTTAAAATAGAAACAAGTTAGCAGCAAGACGATATTGTTATTTTTTAATATTTTGACTTATAACTTATTATGCATTCGAACTATTAAAGAATCTTTTAATAGTTTTTCCTAATTGCAGAAACTGACTAAGGACCATACTTCTAGACTTTCACGTTTCTAATGCTAAACTAAACAATGGTTTTAGAAGCAAGTCAGAATTTAAGTGCTTTCTCGGTGCTCTTCTTTGTTGCAGGAGCTCAGCAGCTGGTTTAGAGCACCCATTTCATGTCAGTGATAAGGATGGAATACCGAAACAGTGAGTTTTACAGTATTGCAGGGCAAGGTATATTTTTAAGATTGGTACACGTTTGTAGAGGAGATGTAGAGAAGTTTTCTTAGGATAATTGAGTCATCTAACTAGTCCATATATTTTCGTCAATAACAGGGCTATTGATATATATAACTTGCCCTTTTCAATGGAAGTTGACTTTATACTTTCTTGATTGTTAGACACTCTTTTACTCACTTGCGGCAAAAATGTCCTTATCGACAGTATAAAAATTAGAAGCACGAATGGTCATTTGTTGCCTAAGTATTCAAGACTTCATTGATGTATTCAATAAGTTTTCAAACATTCCTCAAAGATTAAATTCGTGCAATATCTTGAATCTCAGATTGTTTCTCATAGTAGCTTCTATGATGTTTATTAACCTAAGTGAAATCTTCCAATTTGGTTGATAAAATCTTAAAAATTACTATGTGTATTAAAATTAAATTTTTTCGTTTCGTTACGTGTTTTTCTTTATAATTTCTATGCACTTTTTTTGTGAAGTAAAAAAAAATTCTGATTCAAAATGCTGCTTTGCATAATTTTTTAATTTATTTTCAGTTACTATTGCTCTAAAAATCAATTTCATTTTTAATTTTTTTCACTTGTATTTTAAACTGGATATTTGTAATTTTGATTATTTTGATGATTTTTCAAATACTTGAAGTAACATTTAAAAAACTTCAATTTACTTCACAATCTAAGAAAATAATCTTTAATTAAAGTACCAAAGCATCATAGCCTTCCATTTCATAGTGTGCTACTAGTTACTAAAAATCAGGTTTTGAAAGCTCCTAATCAATATTTTCTCGTCGCGCCATTTGCAAATCGAACTAGAGTGGAATCTGTCAAAAACAGAATGAAGTACAATGAAATAGAAAAATTAATTTCATTGATTCTTGCGAGAGATTAATTTACAAGGAATTGATGGTTATTTCCAAACTTTTCAAAGTTCAAAATCTAATTAGGTTGCAAATGACAGTAGGAAATTCATTCAAACTGGCTGAAGGTCTTTCGATGTAATTACGGGAATCATTTCAGCTTTAAACTTTCAGGTCTAAGTAAATTTTAATTTTCTTGAAAAGTTCCATTCCATAGAAAAACCTTTTAACGATAATGGAAATTGATTCGTAAATTACTTTGATAATGATCACGATATTTTTACTGCTTCTTAACCGTAAAAACTGTAATCATTTGCTTGTCTTCGCACTGCATATTTAATTGTTATGAACAGTAAAACGACTTAGTGTTTAAAGCAGTAAGTAACCGCCAATGAGCAAGGGCTAAGGCAGAAACATGCAATATACTAAAAGCTTATTTATTTAAACCATGGACTACAGTTTCGTGCTTACTATGCACTCATCAGCGTGGTATAGAAATTAAACGAGCTGGAGGCAAAAATCCTGGTATAGAGCAAAGAAAGCCAACAAAAACTGGTAGCTAATGTGAAAATTTGATTACCAGTTTTTTGTTGGCTTTCTTTGCTCTATAAGAGGATTTTTGCCTCCAGCTCGTTTAATTCCTATACCATGCTGATGAGTTCACAATAAGCACGAAACTGCAGTCCATGGTTTGAATAAATGAGCTGGCGGTGTATTGCACGACTTAGTGTTGTCAATTATTTTCCCTAAAAAACTATATATGAACTATTAAAGCTTAAAAAATTATATTTGAACTATTAAACCTTAAAAATCTATACTACTGATTTTCACGAACACTGCTTGGGTGTAGGGGAAGGAAATTTTTCTGATTTACCGGAACACCGTTCGGGTGTTGAGGAAAGATCGTTTCTAAACTTTTTCTAAAACACCGCGTTCGGGTAACATGTGCTTTTTGGTCAATATGCTTTTTACTATCTATCTTTCAGTTTATAGTGATTTCAGTCGATATCTCAACTTTTCTACCAAAAAGTTGATCAGAAAACTTCTGTAAATCAGTTTCAAGATTGTTTAAATTTGTGTGAGTTCTGTAAAAACTCTGTAAATACTAACTAATTTACATGAGTACTAAAAACAGTACTTGAAACAGTTTTGTCTGCTGATTTGCTTTTAAATAATGAGGTTGAACACTTAATTATCAGAAATGCTTATTTTGGACACATTATCACCAAAAAAACGAAGTTGAGCAGTAAACAAAAATAGTAAGCATTTTTGAATTATGAAGTGATGAAGTGACAATGTTTGGTATTTTCGTATTGCAAGCTGACGCATTTGATATTTTCTATGTTATAAGCAGGAAACAATATTTGCTTCAAATAATCAACTTTTTTCAAGGAAAATATTTGGTGTGATGCATATACACCAAACTAAGTATAAGAACGAATGAAGTTATACTCATAAAGAATATTTACATGAGCAATATTTTTTATGCAAACTTTGTCATGGCTGTGGGGAATTGAAAGGTAAGACAATAACGTTAAAAAAGAAAAAAAAATGGTTTTGAAAACTAATAGACAACATATATAGGTGATGAAAAAGAAAAATATACTTAGAAAATGTCCCTTTTCAAATCAAGGTTCAGAGAACAAGCTGTTTGGAGGAATATTGTGCGGCAGTCAAAAGTCCATAAAACTTTGCAAAGCTACAAAATAATCAAAATATTTTTTAAGAATTGGAGGTATGAAAATACAACATAATCGTTTCTTTTTCTTTCATCTCCCCGGTTTTAATCACTAACTGGAATTTCTTATGCTAGCAAAATGTTCTATATTTGATCAATGCTTGGATTAAAATTTCATATTGAAAACGCGACTCGAATGTTTCTTAGTATTAAATTACACTCAGTGACGAAACAGCCCTTGGAGGCTAAGGCCTACTGTGCTTTCTTATAGTTTCTTAGGTCCATTTCAGTTTATTTTATTATGATACTTTGTTTTCTTGTAATAGTAGTCTCTTAGTATGTACTTGTTAGTATGATTACTATGTACATCTTATCAACATTGAACTCAATTGAAGGGGCAAGTGGATAAAGGTGATATGTGACAATTTCTTAAATGTCTAGAAAAAGCTTTCAAAAAAAAAAAAAAATGTTGTGTTATTTTTTAATGGATTTTTCTCAACGGGTAAAACGGGTCATATTCTTAGTTACCAACCATTTATGTGACTAAGGGGACATAATACTGATGGACTTATCAACCTTCATTCATGGTAAAAAGTAAGTTTCGAAAATTGTCACATATCACCTTTATTCACTTGTCTCTTCAATTATATTCTGAAACAGAAACAAAGTCGACCCAGGGAAACTCACCAAAATTAACGCAGAATAAAAAGGCTTCGGGATTATTCCAAAGGAATTGATAAAATGCATTCGCTAATAAATGACCCTTATACAAAATATTATTCTAATTCAAATTCATTTTAAACGTAAATCCTTAGAAATCTGAAGCGCTCTTGCAACGCACCAATTATTTACTTTAAATTTATTCATGAAAATCCGTTAGTTCGGTTGATTTACGTAATTCAACTTGAAGTTAACAATTGAAATTCTCAGTCGAACTGTACTCGAAGCATTTATGACTTGGCAAAATGTATGATAATGCGCAATAATCGAAAATCTTAAAACTATTTTTCTGTAATCGTACATCAGAGCAGAATTTAATATCCAATTTACCAAAGGAATCTACGAAAATTGATTCAATTTGAAATCATTGAAGTTTACAAAATTATGAGCAAGAATGTTTTTGTATCACGCTGAAGTTTGAAATAAATAGTTTATCAAAGGATTAATTATTAACTATCTATTCTCATATTTTAAATACCTTCACGCAAAGTATGCCTCAAAACAAGCGTTTAAATCAAATTGACAGCAGTTATTTGTGCGTAAATATTTTACAGTCTGCGATGACTCTGGTTAAATCTGCTTCCAAAGCGCTTTTTGCCTATTGTGATTAAATTTTAATTGTCTTTCATTGGAATGGCTGCTTTTTCTCCTGTAAATATGTAACTTAAACTTCCCCTATAAAAGCAGCGGCGGATTACAGGTTGGGGGAGGGGGCACGGGGCATTTTAATACATTTTGGGGACTCCTTGCAGATGAGCAGTAGTATATAAAAAACATTTATGTGCCTTTCAAGATCCCCATTGGGTTCTTTGGTGGTAGGGTCCGGGTCCCCTTGCAATCAGGATATTTACTACATGATAAATCCGCCACCGTCTAAAAATACATTAAAAAGTGATATACAGATAGTAGATATACAGAGTATAGTAGAAATACAGATGTTAGCTTTGAATCTTAAACTGAAGCAAAATACTACAACTGTGAGTATGAAATGGAAGTATATACGTAAAAGCTGAGAGCGTTATCATAGATGATAACAATGTAGTGCTTATAAAACCGGAATATTTTAGCGCTTCTACAAGAGTATTTCACATTTTGAAAATCAGAAATACGATGAAAAAATTTTGTCGCCCATTTCAAATTTTTTGACACATTAAATATAAATTTAGCATCGTAGAAAAGGGGAGAAAAGAAAAGTGTAATTCTTAAAAACATACATTTGAATATTCGGATATATTTTACAGACGTAATACAGACCTTAAAGATTCTGAGAATTCAAAAACGAAAATGGTACACATTTTTTTTTATTGCCATCTTTTTGATACTTAGAAACCTACCATTTTTATGGAATTGGTCTTTATTCAGGGCATCGCCGTTTTTGTATATTTCACTCCCCTAAAATGATTTTCCTTCCTCAAAAAATGTCAAAAGGTCTTTCCCCGCTTCAAAAAATTCCAACTATATCTCTGTGGGGCTGTCTAAAAATTTTGTCAGTTTCGAGGGAGGAGCGGGGCTCGTAAAATTGTGACAATTTGCGCCAAGAGGAAGAGGGAGGGCAGCAAGAAGTGTGACATAACGCATATTTAATAAGAATATAGGCTTGAAAAATAGCGAAACATGTCACTAAACAGGGGTAAGGTGAACAGTGACACTTTGTGACAAAGGGACGGGATGGGGTTAAAAATGTTGAGTAAAATAAAAAATGACACCATTTATAGATAGCCCCTTATAAAAAGAATTACGGAATAGACGATCTCCAGAACTCAGTAAAAATTAAAATCAACATTCAGTCAAGGATTGATCTTGAAATGTTTCATGGCAAGGCGATTGATCTTATTACGTGTAGTTTGCTACATAGTTTTGTTTACAAATGTTGATCTCCTATCTTTTGGGCTTTAATTGCGAAACATATCCTAAGGAGAGCCCTGAACCTCTCTTCTGCTGGCATCAAAGATAGTCTAATAGTGCCTTTTTTAAACTTCAATATTGAAAATTTACCTGTGGCGAACTCCTCAAGGGAGGGGTGACCCCTTCCGTCCTAATACACTGTTAAACTACAGGTTGTACAAGGCACCTTTAAGGGTGAAATGTAGCACCAGCGTCACCCACTGAAGGTTCCAGTTGACTCCCTATGATACCCTTGAAGGTGCCATTTAACTCCCTATGAAATAATAGGTCCCACATGGAGCCAAATTGCACCTTCAAGGTGTTATAGGGAGTTGATTGGCCCCCTTCAGGGGGTGCCGCTAATGCTACAACATTTCACTAAAGGTTCCTTGTGCAACCTGTAGTTTTAACAGTGTATCCGTGCCATCATTAAACACATTTGCCTCTGAAACTACCGAAACTATTTTGAGAATGATCTTTAACCACTTAATCCTCTTCGTTCATTTAATAACCTTTTACCATCTTTTTCCTTTAACCATCTTTTTTTAAATCACTCTCCTCTCAACATATTCGGGTTGCTTCCTACCTCTCCCCTCATTAAGCGCACTGACATTAATTCTCCGAATCCATCATGAGAGGACGATCTCCTACAAATGTTACACATCTCATTTCCTGATCCTGAATCCGGGGTGTCTCGGGAATGACCCATTACGGGTACACTGCCCTCTTACCCCACAAACGGCGCTTAATGAGCCTACGTGACTGATCCGGATTCGATAAATCAAACGCCGGTCACACTGGGCTTTATTGAAGCACGTGGCGAGATCGGGAGTGCTGAAAGATCCGATTCTCGATGAATAAAAGATCTCATCGAGCTCCGGTTTTTGAATAGAGGCTGGGGGGGTCTTGTGAATTCTGCTGCAGTTTTGTAAAGTTTTAATTGCGCTTGACGTTATGAAGTATATATTGCTTAATCCACTAGTGGAGATGTGACATTTCCATGCACATATCGTCGGCACCATGTAAAATAACGAATGTGAAAAATCGTGCTTTTCAAGTTTGAATTTTACAAATAATAAAAATTGAAATGATACCTTCGAACTATAGTTTTACATTAAAAGATATCTATAAACATTTAAAAATTGAAAATAACCAAACACGTCAGGTGGGAAAAAATTATATTCAGTATTTTGGCTCTCCTGAAAAGTGCCAATTTTCACATTCGTAATTTTAGCATGGTGCCGATAATATATGCACTATGTCATAAGAATTATAAAGGTTGGCGTTTAACTTTAATCTAAAATAACCTATCGCTGTATCGTGCTTTTCGGAAGACAAAAAAAAAAAAAAAGCGCGATTTCTCCAAAACCGCTATCATAAAAATTGACGATTAAATTAATGAAAAAATTATGACATTTTTATGATCATATTTAGTACGATTTTCTTAGTAAAAATAAAGGAAAATTAGCTTCTCTACCAACTTTTCTCTTACAACGGAAAAGAATATTTTTAATGTTTTATGGTGGAATGTGAATCGAAAATCAGTTTAAACTGTAACGAATTAAAAGTATGAAAAATACGCCAGTTGTATTCTTTGATTTCGAATAGCAGAAGATACTCTTTTTGAGAAATATGCCTTTATTTTCTCCTATGAAATCAAATGAAAATAATAATTTTTTGAAATATATTTTTTTCGGGGGACAAAGGAAAAGCGCGATATATCCGAATGAGTAAACGAGGGCACTGTTATTAAGTGAAGCAAATAACATTTTAATTACTTGGATAATGATAAAGTTAAACAAAAGGTGCTCCATATGTCCCCCTTTGAGAGTACTGTGTACGGTATACACTGTGGGTCGGTTATACCGAATCTCATTCCGACCGAACTTGGCTGCTTTTCCACATTAATGTTTTGTTGGGATTCAAATATTAGGAATAGTTCTGTATGATAATGGACTGTCCATACCATGTCATATATTTTTTCAACAATTCTAAGTCTGGCTTCTCCTTTTTGTAACTAAGTGTCACAATTCAACTTCTCTCTTCCCCCTCTTGTTAAGTGTCACACTAATTTTCATAAACATATTATGAAAAATGCGTGGTGTCACACTTCTTGCAGCCCCTCCCTTCCCTTTGTAGCAAACTAACAAGTTCATGAAACCCAATCCCCGCCATCAAAGTGTGACATAATTTGTGGACAGCCGCTAACATGAATTATAACTTTCCAAAAAAGTTTCTTGTACTTAAAAAGTGATAACTTGTAATTATTGTGGCAGTCGCTGTTCCTCACATTAATGCACTCGGAGTTTTTTGGTCATTCCTGCCCATAGTTCATGCATTTATGAATATATGAGCAGTAAATGAAGCATTGGATCATATCCACGCTCCCCCTCTCCCACTCATACCCTAGTGTGGGTTTGCTTACATTACGAACTATGGCTTTATTGGGCTATAATTTACTTTTCTAGGTTATCAAATCAGAAGAGAAAAATGACGATACACAATAGCATTTTTCCTTTTTGAATGCATTAATTACATAATTTAGAGTTAAGAAACAATAAGCATTTTTTTATGCTTTTAGACAGTTAACCATAATAGAAACAAAATTAATTGTTTAATAATGGAAGGTAATTTTGATAGCACTGTTTAAAAATAACTTTTGTTACACTACTGCCTGGTGATTAAAAAATGCTTGTTGATAACAATTTATCACTAATTTGACTTTCTGACGACGATAAAGTCACAATATAGAGATTTTTTTGTAATACTGCATCGAAAAACGGATAATTTTTTTACTGGTCTAATTGGCTTTAATTTGAGCACTTATCTTTTTTTTTCTAGAAAAACTCATAAATAGTATGTTTTTTCTGAAAATGATAAGTACTCTTTGTACATAGAAAGAGAAATAAAAATATTTTAAAGCATGTGTAAGGAATTGTCACTCTCTAATACTAGGAGTAATGCTTTTATTGCTTACTTGTGGTAACTAAACGGTTGTTTGGATTTTCAACATGGTAACAAAGTATTATTAAATCTTTAAAATCAAGACTTAATTTGCGTATGAAATCAACAAAACTCAGCTCCTGCCCTTCGTTTTCTTCAGAAATTTTAAGAAAGTAGACGGTTAGCAATGAAGCTGAACGATTTTGCAGATTGAAGCCCAGCATTAAAACCAGTTGTTCAGAAACTGATACGTAATAATTTCCTCGCATCAGAGATATGTTTACATCAATGAAATGACTTGAAAGATAACTAAAGGATTTTTTCTAACACGTGATAGTCTTCTCTGTGGGTAATGTCTGTGTCTGCCGTCATTCCTCGTGTTTACGCTTTTGCTTCTTCCCGTGTCCCAGTATTTTTCGCGTTTTATAAATCTTCGATATCAGACTTCCTGACATCTTGCAGTCACTGTTACGATTATAATTGAAATCGAGATATAAGTAAGCAAACAATATATTTTCTTTTTGCGTTTTTGGTCCGAAAAAAAAAAAAAAAAACAAGTTGCTAGGTAACGATGTAACTAATAAAATAGTATGCATTTTTCATAGTATAGTTACCCCGCCTGCGGCATTAAACCATATTTTTTCAGTCTACTAATAAAATCAAACTTTTTAGAATTGAAAACTTTTATTGCTCCTTTGTACAAAGGGTAACTCAACTCCTGCAATTCATTTGTATTATTTTTTAACTTTTAGAACTCACACAAATTACATACCAAGTAAAGATGGATGTAAGACGTGAGGAATATAGGACTTCTACACCTTTTTCTGTTAGAATTTGAGCTCTGATTAAAATAAATAACTGGCAGACAACAGAGCAACTCACTTGGAAAGTATTTTCTATTGCAATGAAAAAAAAAAACGATTGCTCGGGTGTTTTAAATGGTAGAAATACTATTAGAGCTTAATTAAAATCAATAGCTGGTCTCAGATGGCATAACAACTCACTGTACTTAGAAGTGCGTGCTTTTTTTTAAACCTGAAAGAAAAAAAAATCATGTAGGTTTGATATAAAAATTATGTAATGCGCAATTTGCGAGTGAAGCTGGATGGATCGCTTGGATTATTTATTTAGCTTACGAATGAATCAATATGATGATTTCGAAATAGCCGGTGTTATTTTCTGAATGTTTATGTTGTTTCAGAAGTCGTGTAATCAGCTGTTATGCTTCCATTATAGATTCAAAACAGGTTGTTTCGTTAAAATATATGACCTTCCAGTGTGAAGAAATGTACTTTTTAGTGCGGCATCATAGACAGTGTTTCAAAAATAATGACCCGATTTGAGTTGCGTAGATTTTAAAAAACTAGCTGACCCATACGAAGCATTTGCACTTGACAGAAAGAAAGCAACACGCTGTATAGTTTAAAGTAATTCTTTGAAACACAGTAAAATTGTGAGTTTCTAGATTATGTTTCGCTTATAGCGGTGAAAAAAATCGTCTTACTTTTAAAGTTTGATGAAGTATTACTAAATTAAGGAGTACCCCCCCCCTTCCCCCCCAGAAAAAGAGATGTATTATGTATAATGATGGAAAGAATTATGCTAAAGAAAACCCATTAAAATATTTTTCTGCCCAGATTCGAACTCATACCCTTCACATTTAATCCGGACACTCTACTAACCACGCCAATGCGTCTTAATTATCGGCTGTTATTTATTTAAGTAATGTGTTATTAAAAGCAGAAAGAATTTTTTTTTTTTTTTTTGATGAGAAAAACCATTTTCAGGCAGTGGGCCTATTTTTCGCCAGTAGCCGGCACGAAAAGCTTTAAAATGAGTGATAAATCATGGAAAGTTGAAAAAATAAATAAATAAGGTAAGATATGACGTGGTGAGAGAAAATAGGCAAGTGAACCAAATAACATTTTAATTACTTGGATTATGATAACGTTAAACAAAAGGTGCTCCATATGTCCCCCTTTGAGAGTACTGTGTACGGTATACACTCTGAGGTGACATCATTCAAGGGATACCTCCATATTGGATCACAATTTACCTTGCGATATGCAACAACATGGCGTGGCATGTACTCAGCAAGTCGTTGGAAGGACCCTGCAGAAATATCGAGCCATCCTGCTTTGGGAACTACGAAGGGGGGAAGAACTAACGGTGAAGAATTTTATGCATAAACCGATCTCCTGATTAAGTCCCATAAATATCTATGGAATTTCTTTCAAGCAATATAGGTAGATAAATTATTCGGGGAACTGTGTCCAGAATGTTCTTTAAATTAATCGCGAACAGTTTTGACCCGTTGACATATCCCAATATTATCCATCGCTGGTAGAGTCAATGGATTAGTTTCTTATTAAAGTTATGGTGTAAAGTATGTATTGAAATTATTTCATTAAACTTCCTAACTAATGCACCTTTTAAAGATTTTTCTTATCGCTATCGGCAAATACAGAAGCAATTCACATTCAGGCTATAAAAAAAAAAAAAGAAAAAAAGTAAAAAGTTAAAAAAAAAACTTCGAATTTGGAATTCTCGCTGTCGAGCACGAATGTTAATAAAATAGTAAATCAAATGAAATAAAGAAAAACAACAGACTAAATTTTTTAGGGACTGCTTGCTGTATTTTATTAATCTGTCAGAAGTAAGCTATTTGTTGTTTTGCATAGAAAACAGAAATATTTTCCAAGCTGAAATCTTCAACTATAAGTTCCAAAATAAAGTTTTCTGTTTTGCTTCACTTGGTTACAAAAGAAAAGCATTGTACAAAAAAAAAAAAAAAAAAAAAAAATCAAAATGAGTTTAGCTCAAATATCATAATAACTAGCATAGTATCCTTTATTAACGCTTGGCAAACTGTCAATGATTTATGCATCACAAATAAAAAATAAAAAAGAATATACAAGAATACACAATGACCCGTAAACTTTACAGATGAAATATTTGTTTCATGTTTATACTTTGCACAACATCATTATTGTTTGAGGAACCTATTTCGTTTTAAGATCTGTTTTACTATGACGCAATGATTCTGACAAAACAATACGACAGATATAGCTGAATAAAGAGACAGTTCCTCGTTTTCTGACAGTTTTCTGTTTTCCTTTTTTTTTTCTTCTTATTTTCCATGCTACGTCACAAAACGAACGTTCCAGTTCTGTGAAGATGCGTACAGCTTTTATCTCCATGAAAATGCGAATGATATTGTCACCTGCAAACAAACTTATCTTTTTTATGTCCTATTATTAGCTGCGAGTGGAGAGTAATTCATAATGCTTTCTTATCTGTCCGTGTCTGCTGTCAAAAGACACCTCCACCATGCCTTATTTTCTATCATGCGTCAAGCATATCACATGCGAAAAAGTTAACAATTAGAGTGGAATTGTTTTAATTCTAAGAAAAGTCGTTCCATGTGTCGTGCTGTAAATCAATTTGGATCTGAAAGTTCCTATTATCAGGTCTGGGAAGTCGGAGGTAAAATGGCCAACTCCGAATCCAGAAATTTAAAAGCCTCTAGCTCCGACTCCATGATTTCGACTCCTATTCCGCAGCCTCTCACATAGTCGACTATTTTAACCCGATTGGTAAGGAATCGGATTCGTAGCCTGAGGATCCCGAATTCAATCTAAACTGGTTGAAGATCCACTGTCTTAACTAAAAATGACTAGGGAACGTTAAAAGTGTTCATGGTCTCAAAGCCTTCCAAGTTCCCATTCCCAATCAACACCTCTGGGTGTACTGAATCAGAGAATGCCTGGTTCCTGGTCAAGGTTTAAAAAAGCAGACTTTAAGGGGCCAATTAAATAGATTACACCACGTGTTGTGGTAAGTATGGAAAGTGAACCCTTAAGTGAGTGAATAAGTGAGCCCTGTATATAAGTTACAAAGTAATCCGAAAATCAGAAGCATTTTCTTTAAAGCTGTTATCGTCTGTTAGCTGAAAGCTGTTAATCCTTAATCATAGTCCAAATATGTTTTTCAAGACAAGGATTTCCAAGCAAAAACTTTTTAATAAGTAGAAGGCCCCTATCGACGTGGCGCAGCGAGGAAGGGAGGGTAAAGGCCTACCCCCCCTCTAGTCCTGGGTTTAAAATACACTGTCAATACTAAAACGATAGGTGCACGCGCATCTTTACATGTACAAAGACCGTTAGAACCAAAAAGACCCAATCTCCTACCTCATTTCTAGGAAATAAATTCTGGTTGCGATAGTATCAAATATTAGGACAATGTTTTCACCAAGAAATATTATTTTTAAACTTTTTCTTTTAGAGCAAGCAAAGCAACTTGAAGTTACTTCCTGGGGTTACTGAATACGCTTCCGTTCAAAGAGTTTAAAACCTGATTGAAATCAGAATACTTTATTGAACTACTTTGTGAGCAATTAGTAACTAACATGGAAAAGCTTCGAATGGATCAACCGTTACGCTTAAGACATGACATTTTAAACCTCTAAATAGCCTTTTCAACAGTTTATATTGAACTCATGTGAATTCAAGAGTTTATAGTGAAACTGCTTAATAATTTGCCGAACATAGGTCAGTTATTTATTCCGCTTAATAGCAATTCTAGTGCGGTTAAAAATTGTTCTAAGCTGCAGGAACTGCATAGACAGAAAAATCCTTGGTCTGATGAATTTGCAGATTGTCGAGAAGTAAAATACTCTAACTATCTCTTTAGTCAAAAGAAAAAAAATATTATTTAACTAATCGTACAGTTAAAAGTTACTCTTACCTGTAGATTGTTGACGAGGAATAGGCAGAAATAGCAGATGAAATTGGAGATTCACCAGAAATGAAGCATAATAAATGTCAACTCAACCCTACAATTAATTAATTGAGTTATTAATTAAATTTGTAAATATAGTAAGCTTATAAATCATTTTATGTTTTGGAAAAATAAATAAAGCAAATAGTCAAAGTTAAATTTTTAAAAACGGTAATCATAAGATCCTAACACAGCAATTTTCTATCAAAAAATCTCTGATACAGTTAGTTATTTATTCCAGTTTTCTATATTCAGGGTGATGAAAAGTCTTTTTTTCTTTTTTACTCTGTTGCTACTCCCTTAAGTGCTCTTGTGATTGAATTTTCACTAGAAAGGGAAAGTTCAAGCACATCCTTCACAGGACGAATTTACAGTTATTTATCACGTTTTTCTCTTGGAGTTCGAAGAAATGTCCGACATTCAAAATGCTCGGTGACTTTTAACTATACAGTACACTGTAAAAATGAATGTTGTTTTTGAAGTATAGTACAGCTAATTTTATAGTAATAAACTGTAAAAATTGCTAATTTTACAGAGTACTAAACTGTAAAATTGCTAATTTTACAGTTTATTACCGTGCATTTTACAGTTTTAAACTAGAACCTCTGCTGAAAGTATTATAGGGTGAGTTCTAGTAAGTGCGTCCACGGGGTAAGTGCGTCCACTGTGAATTATATGAACACTGTCCTGAAATGGTTTCTGCAACACATCGGCTATGTTAGATAACTGTCTAATGATAATTTCAATAGGTAGAATTCAGGCCTGGATTCAATAGACGAAACACAATCAGAGACAACTTAAATGTCTTCAAAAAAACTCTAAAGTAAAGATTGAGAAGGTTTTGTTTCAGTTTCTCTTGTAGTCATACCAAGCAATTGAAGTCAAGAAATGCAAGTTGTTTCTTTTGAGTAATAGCTACTAATAAAATACATGGGGTATTTTGATCAAAAACTCTAACTAAAATTTGTTTATATGATGGTACGCACTTTCCCTTTCTTTAAAGTAAGGTTGGGGTAAGTGCGTACCATTATGATGGGGCAAGTGCGTACCACTATCATGAGGCATATGCGTACTATTATGCGGAGCAAGTGCGTACCATTATGATGAGGCAAGTGTGTACCATTACGCGAAAAATCCAACTCTCGTAAATCACCTTTAAACTTGCTTATAACTCTTTTATAAGACGATTATAAATCCGACGTCATTTCCATCAAGTATTTATGTTTACATTGAATGCGGCATAAGATTTTAATTTTATTCATTACCTGTGAAATATATTGGCTTTTAGATATCAGTTAGTAAACTTTTCGTTGAAAATAGCGATCATAAGCTATACTTAATTTAAACCAGAATGACAAAGGAAGCAATGAAATTAAGTGAAACACTAAATAAGGAACCAACTGATTCAAAAAACGAAGGTGGAGTAATAAATAAATTATATTTTGGAAAATTAAGAACACCTCGTGAAAAACTATTTCAACGTGCAGGAAAAAAAAAAGTACAAGTATCATATCATGATCAATTAATTTTCTTTCTTTTTTTTTTTTTTGCTCTTTATTTCGTGTTTTTTCTTACTGCTGCTGATTCTAATAAGAAAAATATTTTAAAACCGTATTTATTCAAAAAAAAAAAAAAAATGAATTGTTCACTAAGGTCACCTAACGATCGACTATATAAATATAATTAAAGAAAATCACAGGGGTACGCACTTACAACAACGCTATTGCACGCACATGTCTCATCTTACATTTAAGAAGGGGTAAGTGCGAACCCTGGCTTAAACACAGACTGATTAATGTATTAAACCAAAATAAACTATGTAGACTATAAGTGATTATTACTAAATAAAAACAACTTACATTTGCCTACTCGGTCTTTTTAAAAGGACAAAGGAAGAATCACAGACACAACTCTCTCAATCTTCAAATCACAGTTGTTCGCAAGACACGTGGGATATCACTGATTGCGTTTCATCCATGCAAGCAAGTGCTGATCTCTAGTATTAGGAATTATCCCAAGGCAATTACGTAACATATTTAATGTGTGCCAAAAGTTTTTTCCTGCTCATATTCACATAATTTAAGGTGGACGCACTTACCCCGCTAGGTAGGGAAAGTGCGTACCTTAGAATAGGTGTCATAAACCAGGTCACAAAACCTATGCTTATGGTTTATTTGACATATTATATGCTTGAAAATCTTAGTAAAGGATCTGGAAAGAAAACTAAAAAAAAATTGTGAGTGTACAAGATTTTTCAACAGAGCAGCATCCTTGAGAACATGAACTTTGAAAAAAAGGGTACGCACTTACCAGAACTCACCCTACTGTTGTTTTTACAGTATAATACCGCTAAATTCTACGGCAATAAACTGTAAAATTGCTAATTTTACAGTAAAAACCGTAAAATTGCTAGATATAGTTTATTTCTGTGCATTTTACAGTATCAAATTTGAATCTTGGTTGCCAGTATTATAGCATAAAAACAACAGTTAATTTTTTGCAGTGTTCTAGTTGAAAAACTCCTCTCGTAGCATTAATATAGGTTTTTACGCTTCTGACGGAAAAATGCATTTTGTCTATGAGATCACTAAGTTTTATTCAGAGGGTAAAACACTACACAGTGAAACTCTGGTAACTCGAAACGCAAATAATTCGACTCCATCGGTAAGTTGACATTTGAAGGGCTTGTGGGAGAAGAAGTATGTAACAAAACTGAAGTTGCGAGTAATTAAAGTTCAACTCTTTATTGTAGCAGTTGTTGCAGCTTTTTTGCTTTTTGGTTTGTCGTTAAATGAGCGTATGAAGTTGGTCTAAGACATTTACTTTTTGATTTCTCAAGTTTTACTTGCTTAATATGTATTCACTGCTTACCATTGTCCGGAATACATTTTCCAAAAAATGTAACTTAGCCCCTTCATTCTTCAAACCCTTCATTTATTTTCCCAATGATTGGTCCAATAATGTTAATTTCGCTTAACTCATAGTGTTATTTTTCTGAATCTTACAGTTTAAAACCTCGTACCCCCTTCCCGGGCCACGGGGCGGGGCCTGCGGGAGTGCTATTTACGCTACTAATCACTACAGTTCAGCTGCAGTGGTGTTTATTAGATTACCATAATTCATCGTACATGCCATGAGGAGGCTATACACTTAATAAAAAAAAAGGAGCGAACGTTCGGTGTATTTATAGTTACGTTCTAGTTATCATAATTTAAAACTACAATGGCTGTTTAATAAAGAATGATGCGCTACCTTACAAGGAAGAGAATTTCTTTGGTTAAAATAATACGTATTACAGGACATTCACACCCTGATGCTGAAAGCATCGTTTCATTTCTACCACTAACTCAGAATGTTGTTTGGCTCAAGAAGCAGGTTGTTCGTGCTCAAGTAGTATTACAATTAGTTACTAAACTCAGTGCCATCTATTAAAAGCAAATCCTTTGCCATAAGGTTACAAATAAATTAATCAAGAAAACTCCTGATTTACATAACATCCTTAAACCGTCTCATAAACCACTTGGTAGCGCTATTTAATAAATACAACCTCTACCGTCATCCCCACCTGCACGTGATCTACTTCTTTAACGAAATAGCAATTACGCGCCCTTAGAGTAATCTCTGCTGAGAATATACGTCCACAGTGTCAATAAATTTTAATCAAACATCCCATGAAATGTTAGAAAGGTTCAACAAATTCTGGAAAAAGTCTCTGCTTTAGGCAGATATTGCTGCCAATGCGTCACGTCTCTTCTTCGTATCGATTAATTAAAGGTGTCGGTGCTATTTTCGCTCTTTCCCATAAAAGTAATGTGACGCCGTGTCGAGCAAATGATATAATTATGTTTGAGAGTTTGACGAAAATGCTATATTAAAAGACTTTTTGAAAGGAGACACTAACGAATATTTTATAATACAAAAATAATAGGCTTGTATTTTGGAAAGAAAAATATTTTAAATAAAGGGGTGTTCACTATTTAAATAAAAATAGTGAAAATAATAATTAGGGATACAAAACTCCTAACAGTTGCAAAAATAGAGAAATCCGTGTTTTCTAATACGCTTATCAGTTTTCTCAGAAAAAAACGGGTGTTGAAATTAGAAAATTTCGAAATTGGCCTCCTGTCACTGTAACCATGAGCACTGAATTATTTAAAAGAATCAAAATTTTATTGTATTATTTCCCCGGTATTTTACCTGATATTGTCTTGGTGCGTTTTCACAAGGAAAAAAGAAAACGTATTTAACGATTTCGTATTATAACTTTGACATGTTTCGGAATTCACAGAGTTTCTTCTTCCAATGTTGAAGATGTTTCCACTGTTGAAGATCTCGGCGAAAGAATAGAATAGCTTAGTTTTCAGATATCATAAAAACATTTTAAGCATTAAGTTTTAAATATTTTGTTTTCTTATTTAATATCATGTCAACTTTTCCTCTTTGAAGCAAATTTCAATACATTTTTGGCAAAATTTCGCTTTACCTACGTGTAATATTACGCATTGGGACTGTTCCATTATATAATAATGCAAATAAATTCTAGATTTATTTTTAATAATACAAATAATTTTTTATATTTGGCTCGAATAAGAACACAATGTGAATTGCTAGGAAAGAAAAGTTTCAAAATGATAAAACAATGTAATAAGATTTTCTTTTCACTTTCAACTGAAACTTTCCCTCCGTCTCAATACCTTATGGAATATTTTTTGGAGACATCTCGCTTTAGTACAAAATGAACGACAATATTTTTCTTTATTCAGTTCAATGTAAAACCTAAAACCTGCGAAAGGTGGTCTGCCGAGGAACTGCCTCTAATTTTGCACTTCAAAATGAAGTGTACATGTTGAAAAACGCATTTCTTTTTACCGCATAGCATGTTTGACAAACCAACACATACAAAACCAGGTAACTTTTAATATTCATGCAAGATTTCGTTGCGAATGAGAGCCGAATATGTTTTTCCTTCAGCAATTATTTCTAACAAATGTAACCAATTTGAATTGATTAAAGTAATAATATTTCCCTTGGAAAATAACTCATATTCAATTTCTTCTGGCTGCTGATTTCCAAAACGATAAGATAGAAACTTTTATCAGCACAATCAAGACAGTGCCGAAACGCTAGAATCTAAATATAAAACAGCAGCACGAAATTTTCATTAAATCCTTCGTTCTGGGAGGAATAAAAGTCAATGCCAAGCATCTCCTTGTCAAACCTTCGCGCGTCTCTCCCAATGAATTTGTAATTTACGGGAAAGTTGGATGCCGTGGGTAAATAAGCGCAAACCATGTTTCTCTTCGCCTAACTCGTAGTCACTGACACATATTAAAGAAGAGATTCTGCTTTGAATCTTTTATTAGAATCAACGTTACTGAAGATGTCTTTTGCGTTGGATACTCTTCGTGTTTCTGAGTTAGAGACAAGAAACACGCTTCTTTTATATAATTGACTAGCTTATTACCCGGCATTGCCTGGGTGCTTATTAATGCAAGATAGCTCTAAAAATTATTTGAATGAATTCTATCCACATGGGAACAGAAAAATTACATCAATCTGTCTTTTGCTTAATTCTTCTTATAGGAGGACCAAAAAATGCTCGCAAAAGTTAGAATTAAATATCTTGTTGGAACCTCTAATGTTTCTGCATCATACAATATTCGTGCCAATGTTTCAAGGTAATTAGAACATGAATTATAATTGTTTTTAACTTATTTCATGCTGAAGTGAAATAGGTGAGCCTTAAATTGATAATTCATTGATAATCGTAATTTTTGTTGGAAAATGCTCATATTTTAATGCGTTCAATTTTATCAATTTGTATGTTTAAAGGCTCATCTTTATTACTCTATATATTTAAAATTGAAGGAAAATGGCCATTTTGCGACAAAAAATTTGAATTTTGAGTTATTTTAATTTTTTTTAAATTCCGCTCATGTGAATTCTAGTGCATCAAGGATCCGACGAATCAGTGGGCTTGGTTTTTGTGGCTTTCCAGGGAAATTTGAATTGGGTTTGCCCCCTTTTATTCCCTCCCACCCCGTAAAAATATTGAAATGATGGGCCTGGGTTATATAGAAAGTAAGTTCCTGTTAGTAGTACAAAAATGGAAAAAATCGTTTCTAACTAGCCTAGTTAAAGGGTTTAGAGCGCCTTAAAATGCGAAAATTTGTTTTTTTTTTCTTTGAAAAAAGTATTTGCTATGCATGATTTAAATCTGAACAATTTGATACTTTGTTCTTAAAATATGCAGAAAACATTTCGAGTTATCATAAAAAAAAAAGAAACTATCCCCAATGAGTTAAACTGTAGCTATTTAGACCTTTTTTCTCTGTTTTTTGTTTTGTGCACATAATACATCAAAAAGTGTTTTATTTATTTTGTTAAAACTTTCATGCCTGTTGTCTGACCTATCTATACAACCTAAACTTAATTTTTTCTTAAAATATTAACTCTTTTTTTTTTCTTCCAAAGTTTTGGTAAATTCTGATTTTAACTTCTAAAATTTCAGTAAAACATATTTTAAAAGTTGAATATTTTGGTTCCAAGTCTTGAGGAAAGTATGCTGCAATTCTTTAAAATAAATATATGCAAATTATACGTGCATTTTACAGAAAGAGAGAGTGCATATTATCTTTTGAACATGAGAAAAAATTAAATTTTACTATGTTTTTACCTATAACAAAACGGCACAATTGAAAAAAAAAACACATTGAAGAAACTCCCAGGTTTCACGCAATATTAATTTTAAACTATTTTGTCTCGAAAATTGCAATATGCGCAAAAAAAGTGTGGTATTTCTTAACTTTTGTCGTCTTAATTAACAATGCATATGTAAAATGTATGAAATTTTAGTGACGTGCCTCCATTGATTGTATTTTTTACGTCACCAGGCACCTGTTATGTATTCTAACTTCGTACGAATTCTGCGGCAAGAATGAACATTAAATTTATGTTTTAAATCAATAGTTAGCATATTTTTCTAAAGTCTTGATTTGTGTTTATTTTGTTGCTGGGGTGCGGTGTAAGAAAGTATCGTCATGGTTACAATATGCAGCTTATTGGTTAACTTGAAATGTTATGTGATAATTAAGTTTCCTACAAGAATGTACTACGTTTCACTTTTACGAGAAAGAAGCCAAAACTTTACAGAATTGGATTTTTCAAACTTTTTCGTTATGTGTATGGTCTTTTTTTTAGGGCAACAGTGTAGGGGCACTTCTACTATTTTTCTGAGGTTTAGTATAATAATACACATTTAAATTTAAAGCCAACTTAGTATTCATAACGCAGCCCATCGCAGTTTACTTTAAGGATACAATTTATTCATCGTAAAGGTAAACATGCGTTTGAACAAAAAGCCTTATTTTGTTGATTTTGGCATAAAAATAAAATAAAATTTTGCAGTAAAAGCTAAAAGCTAACTTCTACTTTCTTCAATGTTTTAAACATGAGTTTTTCAAATCGAAAAAGGATAGAGCATCAAATATTCTTTTCAAGTGCTTTAGTAATATTTGTTTTAGTGGTACTTTAAATGCGATCGTTTTTCTTATTTGCAATACACGTGTAGGCGTTCACGCTCTTGAAAGTGGATCCCGGGAAATGAACGATAAGATCTTTTTCAACAAATTTGTTCAAGACTTTTTTGGTGAAACGAACACCTTTTTTTATTGCGATTTCTTTTTCCTTTCTTAACTTTGGTTTCGTCGAAAAATAATAATATTTCTTCATCTTTTATGATTTTAGCCAAAAATGTACTTGCAAAAATTGGCTTCAAATATTTCAAAGTTGAAACTAAACACTTCATAAACCTTAAATTTTATCAATAATTATAGTACAGCAATTTATGAGCACTGCATTTATATTTATTTAACTGCGGTAGTTTTATGTGTCAAGAATTTGTCATTTCGTCTAAACTAACACATATTCTTTTTAAAACTCATTTTCATTTGGTACTGAATGCAGTTTTCTGAAAAAAAATTGATCTTAATATGGCGGATGATAGATTTTATGGTAATGGCACACTAATTTATCATTTATTTGTTATTTTTAATATACATATACATTATGGAAGTTCAACTTTATTTCGAATTTTGCTCTGTTTTCATCAAAATCCTATTGCTAGAAATAAAATAAATACTTCTGTTTTAAATGTTAAGTACATACAACAACGTTGGAAAAAAGATGCTTTTACTAAAGAAAAAGCTCGTGTTTTTTAGAGTTGAAAGGAAACCTATTTTTAACGAAAAAATAATGACATCCGTAAGTTCCCGTTTGCATGTGAAACAGGATTGTATTTTTTTCCCCAAGCAGTTGTAAATATTTTTATTCAATGCAATTTTTCTGAATATTTGAGAAATATCTAACGAAAACTGCAAAATGAGTCTACACCGCAACTTTTCTTGACACTGAGGTCGTGACGTCACCGTGATGTCAGCCTACGAAAAACGAGCTAGGTAAAACGTCACAGCCTACTTGGCGAATTAGAGGAGCTCGCTAACTGCGAGTGAACTCTTATTGGCTCCTCGCGTCGTGATGTTAGTGTCAACTTAAGTTACTGTCTAGTATAAATAGTTATTCCGAGATTTTTACAGTACACAATTTTATTCAATTCTTTAATATTTTTTTTTTTTTGCTGGGAATTGTCGGATCTTCAAAAATATCACGCCCCCCCCTCCACTAAGAGTTTCTATCGCCCTGATTTTCCTGTTTTTACTTAATTTCTACCTTGAAATACAGGGAAATAGTTATAACGTAAAAAAAAGGAAAATATATGAAAATAAGTGAATGTGCAACCGTATAATTTACCGTGATGTTGCATTTTATTCATTACAGTTCGTTATTAATTGTAGATGTGTATATGCGCTTGCGCCTTTTCTATAAAGAGATAATATTGTAAAACACTATGTTTTCTCTCTGCCTTATAAATAAGAAAAAAGTTAGGCAGTTTATAAGAATTTTCAAAAGTTTAAGGTACATTTATACCCTCTCTCATGGCATAGTGATTTTGAGTAGGTTGTTGTAAAAAGATCAATTATTAAACTAAGACAAATTCAAGACTAATGTGTTCAAACCAGACGTAGAAAGAGAAATTACGTATTTTTTGATTGCATTATGTTATTCAGGAATGCTAAAACTTTCAGTGGCACAGTCTGTGCCGCGAACTCCCCTCATGGGTTCCACTTTGTTACTGTACGGGTTTTTTACATGCGAATATTACATAAATAATGTAAAAGGTTACATTTGAGATAAATATAATTATACCACGTTGCTTACCTTTTATTGCCTATTCTAATTTCTGGAGAGAATTTTATGAGCATAGTGCCTAAGCTCTTTCTTGCTCATTTGGCTGGTGAAAATATCTCTGCAAATAAAAGTAATATGTCGTAATATATTTCGTTTCAAGACTAAAATGTTTCCAATTCTGTTACGCAATCATGATAGAACATCATCTTCTTTATATATTTAAAAAAAATCAAAAACAAACTAATGACTTTTCTTTTGGTCTTTCTAATACTTTATTATAATTCTTGTACTTGGCAAAATGAATGGCGGAAAAATCTTTCAAATGTATGCACTAACAAAAATGGAAATAAAAGCAGTAAAACTAAAAATAAAAGAAGGAAAAAGAAGCTTCCAAAAAAAGTAAATAAATAAACTAAAACAAGCACATGCAACCTTCCACTATAAATTGTTTCGAAACACAGCAGCAAGCGAATTTTGAAATTCAAAAGTAGAATAACATTAATTTAAAATGTGTGATGGCACTGGAAATTTAACTTGGATAAATTGCGAGATATTCTTTATTTGTTTTAATTTCTCATATCGCAATATTTTAAGCTCTGTCACAATTGCAATTGGAAGGGCACAATTATTTCCCTCCTGGCATTTAGTTTTTTCCCAAGTTGGAGAAAAACAAAAAGAAATAAAATAAAATAAAGCTGGGATGAAAAATAAGTTGTTTTCAGGCGATGTAAGCCTTAACTCGGAAGAACATTTGATAGCTGGTAATAAAGTTAGACATGAAAACATTAGAGCTAAAATATAAGAAGAAAAATGTTTTACTTCATGCCATATTAGATTGATTGATGAAAATTACATTCTTGATGCATACATTCTTTTATAAATGATCTCCACACTCATCCAACAGAACAGAGGCGAATTCATTTCTGTGACATGGTAAATGAAATTCAACTTCGTCCCAATAAACAAACGTAAGAAATGATTCGTTTAAAAAAAAAAAAAAATTTTTCTTTTACTGTGTTTTTTGCTCAGAAAATGCGTGCATCAATAAACATGACGCTTTCATAACCAGAGCAGAAAACCATTTTTCTCCCGTTACCAAAATTAAGATTGATGATTTTGATGTTTTTATTTTCTTCCTTTTGTTCTGTCCGTAAAGAAGTCCGAATACAAGAAAAAGCACTTCGCAGTGACAGGGTGCATTATTTATACTAGCAAGACTGCGCGGCTTGGATCACTTCATTACTAGTGCATTTATTTTATATTCACCCCGAATAAAGTGCATAATTTACAATACAAGGCATTTAGAAACCCGTGCTCAAGTAATCTGCGAAAAAAATGATAAGTAAAAATGAATAAAAGTACATATTTTGCCTAGACATCAATGGTTGTCCTGTAAAGCTGCCATACAACTTTTTCTCAATAATAACGATAGGTAGTTTGCAGTGATACCCAAGAAATATTTCAGAAGAAGTTTTAAATGCTACCATGCTTTATTATAAACCTATTTTCATTCAAGCTCGAGTTTTTTTTTTTCATTATCCCAGGAATTGCAGATAACTTTTGACACCGTTTTTTTGCAAAACTGATTTTTTTAATATACTTTTAGCCATAACATAGAATATCTACATATATTCTTGTAACTTGAATTTCGGCAATGGTAAATAGCTCTTTTGGACTATATGTCAGAGTGTTAGTTTTATTTTGCAGGCTTGCTCTTGTGGCTAAGCCTTTTGCACTGTTTTGAATTTTATAATAGGTGGCAACACATTTCCACTTTATCACTGGTCCGTCATCTTGGCCCGAATAGTTGTATTTTCTATAATAAAGGAGAAAACAACCAATTCTATACGAGTGAACTGTATTCTGATTTACTGTAGCACAGCGATTATTTGCCTCGGGGGTGGGGGTTGTCGTAACAGTTTTTTCATATGTATAATCTGCTGTGTAATGATTAGCATTATGTGTTCCACTCAAAGTCTCTGGAGGGGGAGTAAACTGCAAACCACACTTTTGCTACGCCCCTGATCATAACGTAAAAATTTTTATTTAATCGTATTTACTTCCTTCACACACATTATTTATTTTCTAAAAAACAAAAAAGAAAAAAAGGCCATTTTAAAGGCATCACTTAAGGTTTTGGAAGTAGTTTTTCTGAAATGAAATAACGTTATAAAAAGCATTTCCACCTTTTGTAGATTTTATTCATCTATTTCTTTCTACGTTACAAAACAAAAACATTTCAATGACATAAAAACTTGAAACATTACATGTCATTAAATACTCATTAGCCCCAAGTTCATTAAATACAGTAGTTTATTAAATGCCGCTTCACTATCATTAAAGCGCGCTTTTGGGATTAGTATGTCTGAGTAAGATAATTTGTTAAGTTTTGAGATAACACATGCCACGTGTGTGCATTTTTCAGGACAAAGGTGTATATTAATTAGCTTAATTTCTGCACTTCGTCGAAAAAGTGTCTCGAAAACCAGTTTTCATTTTACATTTTCGAATGTTATGATAACGGAATTAAGCAAATAAGTTTGCTTTTGCCTTGTTTATTTATGATTTCCTAAAATTAATTCACTGTAATCAATATTTCAATACATAAGCTGTACTTTTTGTTTTCCTTTCTTTTTTTGTCTTGCCTTTTTATTGCAATACCTAATTTCCCATCGAAGATCAAACGATTTTCTCAGCTTGCTTTTATAGCTATTTATGTCCTGTTGGCACTTGTTTAATGTCTTAACACAAGGTAAAATTAAGGGTGTTCACTTTACGGCGAACGATTCTTGTGATCCCGCTTCAAATTTGGAGCCTCGTATCAGATATTGGTAAAGCAGGTAGAAAGTTCGTATTAATAAATAAGTATATAGTAAAGGTCGAGACTAGCAGTCGCCACTTGCTAGTGGCGACTAAAATTTTTTTGGCGAATACAATACATTGGTATGTTGGTCGTCAAACTGGCGTCCTACTTTTTCTTTCTAAACAAAAATACAAACTGCCGATGCATTGTGCCGAATATTAAAAGAAATTGGCCATTAGCATCGTAACTGCAAGCCAATGTTAACTTGGGGAGAAAATCGACCCATCTGCTATACAAAACATCTAAATACATAATTTCAATCTAGAAAATGCAATAGAACTTTGCTGAAAAAATAGTCAAAGATGACCAAATTTATGATTAGTTAGCAAATTAAACGAATTGTTTTCAAACTTCAAGTATGCAAGTGCGTTTAGTTTTTGTTTTTTTTTTTTGCATAATGTCTTATTATTTGTATTTTAAAATAAAGACTTTTATTTTTCAGAAAAGGCTTGTTAGTTTTTTTTTTCGAACATTTTTTTTTAACATATAGTGATTTAGTTAAGATATATGCGGAATGAAGTGAAGTAGGATTACAATTTCGAAACTTGGTTCAAAGTGGCCACTAACTTTTTGGGTATAGTGGCCACTATCTTTTTTTTTTTTTTCTCTTAAGCTTTAGTATGTAGTAATTGATAACATAGATATATTTCTTCCTTTCGAATGTTTTCATGTCATCCAGAAAAAAATCACTATATTAAATTTTCATATGCTTTCCAGCCGGCAATAATTATTTAAATGTTAGGGATTGCTATCGAGTAAAAAATGACTAGGCGCCACTGTCTTTACACTAGAGATTTCCGATTTCTATTTTGATAGATATATCATTCGCTGCCCAAAACAACAAAGAGTACATAAATTCTAAATTCTTGTTTCATTGCATGCACTTTAGGAAGAACTTAGACTCTACTTCTGTATACTGCAATTAAGTTTTGAAGGCATTCAGGAACATTATTTAAATAATATTTTTTGGCGCTGTAACAAAATTATCTTCTGATTATTTCAAATATTTTTTATATTTAAATATTTTTGTGGAAATCTTCAAAGTTTAAATTACTCAACTGTGGAGTGTAGTTCGTTTCTGGATCCAAACACATGGCATTGCTAGTTTGAATTTCGCAGGCTAGTTTTCGAAGCTATGTGTTACTACGTTAGCGAGATTTCTTTTCTTTTATGGTTAATGTCTTCATAACAATTTAAGGGCTTGGAGGATGAAGGGAATTAGTTACATTTTAAAAAATGAGCACTGTGTACAATGGTAAGCAATGGATGCAGGTAAGCAAATGAAACTTACTACATCAAAAAGTAGATGCCATTAGACCAATTTTATACGCACACTAACGACGAAACCAGAAAACAAAGAACTGCAACAATAAAAGTTTGAACTTTAATTACTCGCAATTTCTGTTTTGTCACATAAACATTTCATCTCCCGAGCCCTTCGATTATCAAAAATTGCATTCTTAAATAATATTTTCTGCAGTTGAATGTAGAAATTCTAAAATTGTGGAAAAATTGGTATGAAGCATCTAATATAGAGCCGAAAACAAAGTAATTTTCTCTTTGCATTTAAGGAAGAAAGTGATCTAATCTCTGTCAAAGCAACAGAGGAGGAGGGAAATCAATTAGTGATGACAAAAGGGCGAAAATGAGTGAAGTACTGCTTAACCGAAAACTACTTAATAAAAATAATTCACTACAGTCGAGATCGGTTAAAAGAATATCCCGCTTCATCTAATACATTTTCAATGTACCATACTGTTGGAATGTATTATTTTGAACCGGATAATGGAATATCCCGTTTATTCGAGTAATTTTCGGGGCAAAATGGCTATTCCATTAAACTGGCCATTCCAGTATCTTTATAATATTTTATCGAAATTAAGCAAAAATGAAGGATTTTATTTCAAAATGTAAAAGAAAAAACAGAAAAGTAAATAGTTTGGTGCATCGACAAAGAAAAAAAAAGAGCATATGAAAAATAAAGAAAAAAATGGTGCCGGTGCATTATGCGCGGTAATTCAATTTGATGGAATTCTATTGCTGTGTAAAATTTTTAAAGTTATTCAAAGTACATTTAAAAATTTGCTACATGTTCTTTATTTTCAAATTATGTAGGGTCTACAAATAAACTTTAGCAACAGCTAAAATTTATTTACGATTGTCGCGTTCAAATTCAATGTGCCGTTTCTTTCTGTCACTCTGCATTAAGTGTGAAATCTATTTTGAGCTAGTGCTTGTGTTTTGAGCGAATCTTAAATTTTACGCACAGTCCGTTAAAAAAAATTGAATTCTTGGACTATGAAATAAAAATTGGTTTAATGAAATTTTTACTTTTACTCATTGTAATTCATGAATGATACGTGCAGATTTTTTGCGGCACTGAAAAAATGAGCACGCTTTAAACTACATTTGTACCAGATAAATCATTTTACGCGTGTATGTGTGTATAACTCATAGCTCAGCTTATACTTTGTCACAAAGTAATAAGGCTCAGATCGAGGTTGCTCAAACAGGAAATAACGTGTACAAGTGAAACAAAGCTAAGGTAAAGAAAAAGCACGAAATGTTCCACCAAATATTTTATATAATTTTTCGAACTTCATATCAATAGTACCGTTCAACGTGTTTATTTCTAACTATGCAGGTAAAGTAAACATTTGTGTAAACAGTTTCCAAAAGATGAAATTCATACGAGACGAAATAGTTCTGAAAACTGAAATGTCTGTGCCATAAAACTACGAAATGTATTCATTTGTAAATTTCATTCTTGTTTAGATTTTATGTTCCAAATTCTTTTTTCTTGGCAAGGAAACTTGGAATTCCTTTTTTACTCGTGCTTTAAGAACAAATTTTCTTGGAAAAATTTTAGGCTCAATTACCATAAAATGCAATACAAGGTGCAATGATGTAATACAAAGAAGTAGGTGTCTACATTTTGATTCAATTTTGTTATTATGTATGAAGAATTTCAGATTTCAGGCGTGAAGTTTGCTAACACATTTTATTTTCTGCTTATTATTTGTATTGTATGCGACAGAAATGTGGACTTAACATTTTTTCATGTAGCAAGGCGGAAAAAATGTTATTAGTTTGGCCTGGATTGCTTAAAATTAGTATAAAGAAAAATGTTTCTTATTATAAAATAAAAATGGAGTAAAACATGTTTTAAAGAAAGTTTTTTTTTTTTTCAAGTTATTTTGAGTAAGCTACATAATGAAAGATTAAAATAAAAAGCTAAATATCTTACAATGTTATTAAAATCGTTTGATGGCGTCGCAGGTGCCAATTAAATCGATAAAGCGTAATAGCGTAGAATATAGGTTTTGTTAAACAATGACAGCGTTCAACAATGACACTTTCTTTCCAACTGAAGTCTCACCTACATTTTGCTTGAAGTTAGTTAACAACTATACTTCTCTTTTAAATGCCTTAAAAATTTCTGGCAAATGTTATCTCATGCGGAGAAACCAAAACTTTCTGTTGATATAAAATTGATATAAATGAATATTTTTTCAACCACAGAGGATGAATGAGAAACTTTCGGTAAAAATTGCAATAAACGAATTGATGGCAACTTTTCCATTTTATTAAAGAACTTTGGGATCTAGTCTCAATCGTCTAATTTTAGACACCAATGCTTTATTGTACCAATATCAGATAGGTTGAAAGGTTAGTTGTTAATCTTTGGCGTGAAAAAAATTAATGACTCTAGGCGAAATTCTTTAAAATTCCTGTTATCAAAATCTTACTGTGGATAGACTAGAAAAAACCTAAATGTATTTATATTAACAACAATTTAGCCGAAACCAGACAAATAACAAATGGTGATTTCACCAACTGAATAGTATTGTACTATTTTGGAAATAAAACTGAAGGATGCGAAGTTAGTCATGTTTTTACTTCCGAAGCGGTGTACGCTTTTTTTTAGACGAAGTACCACCTCTATGTGTGATAGTGATAATCTCTACTAATAATAAAGCTGATTGTGGGTCTGTCTTTCTTTCTTTCCTGCCTTTTTTCTGTCTGTCTATCTGTCTGAAACGCGCGAAAGGCCAAAACCGTTCGGTTCATTTTTTTAACATTTGGTACAAAATTAGTTTGTAGCACTGGGGTGTGCACTACGAAGCGTTTTTACGAAAATTCTATTTCTTTCTTTTGCTTTTCTCATTCTTAGCTCGATTTTCACACAAGTTCGAGAAAATGGGAAATACATATTTCATATACATTTTCAAGTTTTATGTCATTTGAGAGCTTAAGTTTTTCTGTTTTAAAATGATATCAGTTCGAAGTCTCTACGAGAATTAGAAAAGCTGTAATAATTGTTTTTAGAATTCCGGAATTCAAACGATTTTAAGTGATTAAGCTCGAGAATAAAATTTTAAATAAAGATGAAATGAACTATTTTATCAGCGGAAATGAATTTTTTATGCTATTACCATGGTTACGTTTTTATACCTTCTATTTGTTTCGTTCTTTTTCTCTTAATAATTTAAAAAATGTATTAGATTTGTAGCTATCCAAACTCCAAGCATTATTAAAATGAGTTAAATGAAATAATTTTACTATTAAAAAATCGTCTGCTTTTATTTTCTCAGTTTTTAAGGAATTGAAACTCTGTAATTTGTAAAAATATCGTATAAATTGCGGTATTGCGACGTTCTTCCTGAAACGTTTCATTTCGAAAAATGTATTTTGTTTTTAAAGTTATAGAAGAAAACTTCCTTCTTCTTTTACACTTTGGTAAGATTACTGTTGATCTCTGTAAGGAACAAAATTGTTCTTATTTTCGCTTTAATCTTATTTTTGTCATAGTTTTAAGGATTTATAGTTGAGTTATAACTAAAATTGAGTATTCTTTCTACGATATCAATTTATTACCAAATGATCTATTAATTTTATACCACGGGGAAAACCGTGCGGGTACCGCTAGTGTTAGAATAAAATACTTTTCCGTCGCACGAGAGAAAGAAGGGATCCGATGAAAATTGCGTGAGCAGTTTCGGGAGTCCTCGAGCTATTGTGATCAGGGTGCAGTAGCCTCCTAGTACAACACTATTCGATGCATGTGCATTATCTGCAATATAAGTGCAATAACAGATTACGTAAAAAATCTTGTGCTGTCCGTTGTTCTTGTCTAACGAGAGTTTGTGGTTGCTTACTTGCTACTATAAAAGTTAAGAGTAGTAACAAATGTCAAAATATTTGAGGCTGGTATGGATGTATAGTGGTCCGCATCTAATTATTATAAAGCACAGGGGGAAGTATACCATAGTGCACGTCAAACATATATGACGTTGACAGTGCAAAGCAATTTGAGTGTTTTAACAGCAGGAAGGGTGATGGCTTGATTGGTAAGGCGTTGGACTCGTAAATAGTAAAGGTCGAGACTAGCGGTCGCCACTCGTCAGTGGCGACCAAAATACAGTTTTCGGCAACTATAATATGTGATATACTGGCGCCAATGATAACTGGGAGAGAAAATCGACCCATCTGCTTTACAAAACATATAAATACATAATTTCAGTCCAAAAAATGCAATGAAACTTTGTTGGTAAAATAGTCAAAGATGACCAAATTTATGATTAACCCATTAATGCCTAACATTTTTAAAAAAAAGTTTTATTTCTATAGTAATTTAGTTAAGATAAATTAGAGTGGTCACCAACAACGTCAAACTGGCCACAAATTTTTTTGGGTTTACTGGCCACTGGCCACTATCAAATATTTTTAGTCTCAAGCTTTAGTAACTAGCGAGTCGTGGTTTCGATATTTGCTGATCGATGATCCTCTGTGTACGATAACGGTCCTGTTACATCTGTTATGATCACAAAGTCCTCCAAGTTCCCATTATATGTCTTTACCATTGCAGGTGATGGATCAGATATTACTCGACCAGTCGTATTCGGGTCTAAAAACATAACTGTTTTTAGAGCCCTATCTGGCCTGTTAAACCACGCTTACTTGTATGAACTATGGACCGTGTAAAGCGGTGTAAATTCTACTTTTGTTTCAATATTCACTTCCCAACTTTCACTCATACTAAAAAAGATAGACTAGAGACAGTAAATAAGTATGAGTTGAATTTCATGTACACTGAAAGTTTTAGTCCGAAATCGCCCTGGTCATAAAAACCATATGTCTTGATTAAAAAACTCCAATGCACTGGTGACTCAGTATGTGCTTCTCCCTTTTAAAGTAGCGTTTCCAACAACCTGATGGTTTACCTTTAATAACTACAAGCAGTGTTATCTCTACACAACAAGTCAAAAAAATTTCATCACTTCCATAAATGTAAATTATACTGCTTGAAATTTTCTAAAGGACGAATAGCTTGATACAACAAAAATTTGGCAAACCGAAACTATGAACCTAGTGAAGCAATAAGCGATATCAGTTTCTGTTCTTTTTCATATTTTTAAGATGAAGTTTGGACAAATACCGATGGTGTAGTTAAAGTTATAAATGTGGAACTGGATATGGAAAAACGCATACATATCATACATTATTAAATACACAGAAATTGGTGTTATATTGCAGCAGCGGAGATTTTCTCAGATGTAAGTGCTTTTCAACAATTTTCTTTTAACATTATGATATATAATCATTGGCATGGAGTTTATAAGATTATAATTAAAAATAACTTATATGGTTATTTCCATTCCGATAAAGATAAAATCAAATTTCCGTATACCTTTCCTCAGCACGAAGTAATTTTTTCAATGCAATCGACTATTCTGCTTTAGTGGAAGACGGTGCACCGATGTGCTCATACAGATGTACTGAATAACAATAAGCTTGATCCAATGTTGCTAGTTTCCTTTGAGATACTTGGAAGAGTAAACAGGATGTTACTTTGAAAATTCTAGAACCAATGCAATTTTCTCTTCTCTCACGCAAAGCTGAATGTTCAATTTCGATAAAAGAGTAATCCCGTTTATTCATCCGCTCTTTTACAACTTTTCTCTCCCTAAAAGAGTAAGATTGGAAAGATTACTTTTTGGAAAATACAAATTTTTGACTTCCTACGAAATTCTCCAGAAATATAAGTTACTAAAGACCAAACAGGAATCTATGAAGGTACTATATCGTACTTTGATTTTTAAATGAGTTTTGGAGGTTGTGTCCCCGTGATCCTTATTTTTTCTAAAATCAAATATTTGAATGCGTTAAATGCAGTGCGGCAACTTTATACAGACACAGTTGAACTAAGTATTGGATTGTTTTGAACTGCAGTCGAGTGCAAATCCAAGGAGTAATTAGGTTTGGTGTCACAAACGAGGACGGATACAAGGAGAGGATCAGTTCTTAAGGGGAGGGTTTGTCCAAGGAAGGGAGTATTATCCTAATTTATAAATTTGATCCGAGCATTTTTATTCAAAAAACACTGAACTAAATGGAAATTGGGAAAGTAATTGCAAATATATCGCATATTTACTACAATTTTTATTTTCCAATTTGAAGCCTATTCCGAAAATAGCATTAAAATAAATTTTAGGGAGTAAAAAAATACCAAGGAATATTAATGACTAAGTTTCCGAAATGTAAGAGATACCCTTCATGGGTTATTCAAAAACTGTATGGAATGTTATTACCGTACAGATAATAAAATGCAAATTTGTCTTCTTATAGTATCTAAATTTTTCAGAAACGTAAATCAAGGTGCAAGTTTTCTACGAAATATTACTATTTGAATTTCAAATATGGAAAAGCAAGCACAAGTTTCTTTGACTTATAAACATAGGTTTCTACTTTTTCTAAAATAAGTAAATGAATAAAGAAAGATGTGTGTGTGTGTGTGAAGGGGGGGGGGGGGATACACTATGTCTGAAGCTATGAAATTGAAATGGAAAGCAAAGTTACATACGTTTCGTTATTATCTATAATTTCTTGAAGTTTTTCTGTGCAAAATTTGATAAATAATATGCATGAGTGCTTTTTAGAAAAAAGAAATTCATAGATATTTATATACCGAGTTTTGCATAATATTTACAACGATTAATTTGTTTAAATTAGTACGGACGAAAATACCTGTGTTATTTTTATTTTATTCGATCATAACACATGATTTGTTTATATAGCTTTCAGTTGGTCCCCTTTTATACATTACAGCAATTTCTGCAAAGAGCTTTGCACATTCGGGGGTGAATACTTCATGTGGGTAACTACAATTCAGTTTTTTGTTTCATTCTGCTTCGATAAAAACTCAACAAAATAATGATTTTCCACTATTTTTGAGGAATAATTCATGGATTATTAAACAACCATTTTTGAATTTTATTTAATCAGAAGTATTTATGTCTTCTTTCGAACGACAATTTGCAACAAAAGTTAAACGTTCTACTAACCTTTTTTTTTAAATTTGCAGTTACTTAATTGTAGCATTCAGCCGACAATATGATAATAGATTGAATTGAATTATTAAAATATTTTTTTTCACTTTTGCCTTACTTCATTACAGTAACTTGCTTTGTTAAAGCATTTAAAAATGTTGCAGAACGGCACACATTATAAACTAACTGAGAACACTTTATATTTAAAAAATACATTTGTGCTTGAAAAGTAACTAAGGGGGATATAACGTTGAAAAGCACACTGCTGCTATCTGCAGTATTTGTGTTTTTAAACATTGGATTACCCTTATTTACTCGAAATACTTTATTTCAGAATAAGGAATCCCAATGCGTGAACGTAAACAATGAAACACGTTTTGTGAATCTGCTGCACTATAAAGAAAGTGTACTAAAATTTGCTTCATTAGAAAGAAAGTATTTCAAAAGTGTACGGAATGTATTCTGGATACTGAACCGAGTATGCCAGCACATTTGAAAAGATATCGCCGCGACATTTGGGCAAACTTGTGAAGTCATTGCCTTCTTTGTTGCAATGACGATGTCTAAAAAAATATTGGCTGCTTGCACTATTAGGTACAGTTTTGGGATGCATTTGGTGACGTTGGAGAAAGAGTACTAGGGAGAATTTCCTTAATTTTTAAACATTGATAGTTTCAGCAAATTTTAGCTATATTTGATGATAAAAGGGGAGGGGGTGTCGGGTCTCACACTAGAAAAAAATGAAAGTAGAGAAACTAATGCGTAATATATATATGTGTAATATATATTATTTGTGTTTGTTAAGAAAGTTTATTAATGAAAAAATATTTTTTTTTAAGTACTGTTTTAGGGAACTTTCACATTGGAATTGACCTGTAGTGTAAGGATATTTATGATTATATAAGAAGACGAGACAATAAGGATAGCAAAGATACACAAAATAAAAAGACGTGTGTCACGTCTATGCTTACTTAATTAGTTTCCGAATTAAACTTTGTTCATTGTTAATTCACTGGTATAGCGTGTTTAACAATTGCTAAAACTGTCATCAGTTGCTGAAAAAATCCTATGATCTGCAAAACTATCGGTCTATCTATGAACCATATGATTCTATCTCATAAATTAAAATTTTTAATAAATCATAAAAGCAGGGGGGCATTGAAACACTGCTTATTTGCTTAAGTGGAACCAGTAGTAAATATATAAATGAGTAAAAAATAATCGATTACAGAGAAATAAATACATATATTTGTGCTGAAAAATGAAAACAAATAATGCAACGTTAAAAGTTACAAACATTTTAAAAGAAGCATAGAACTAAAACAATGTTTATTTGCTTAAGTGGAACCATTAAAAATAAATAAATAAGTAAAAAATAATAGATCACAGAGAAATAAATGCATATCTTTGTGCTGAAAAATAAAAGATATTAATGCAACGTAAAAAGTCAAAAATTTTTTGTCGGATGTTTGCATCCGTTAGCTTACCATTTTGTGCGTTGAAAAAGGCGTTCCTTGCAACGCTGGAACACGTGCCTGCGGTGTTCTAGCACATTCGTGCTTTTTAACGTTGTATTTTTTTTTGCTTTTAATCTATCAATATTTGTTAAAATTTAAAATTTAAAATGTAATGTTTTTCTTTTTTCTTCAATTCATTATCTAAAATTGTCACATCGGTTATAAAGGTTGAGACAGTTATTGTTAATTTTTAAGCAAGTTCACCTTTATATTTGAGAACATTCTCATTAAATCAACGATTTGCAAGCGTTTTAAAGTTCTATGTTTACTTTTACGTGATATTAGGGGAAATTTAATTTCAGAAAAGCGAAGCCATTAAACTTTTAAGACTGGTTAAAAAGCATGAAAATGTTTTTAAAAGTCGCTTGAAGCGCAGTTTTCTACTTAGAATTTCGGTTGTTGACTTTGTCGAACGAACTGTAGGGTATCGGTAGAAAGCTCTATTTGATGACACTTGAAAATTTGAGCTAGTTTACTTAAGAAAAAGCTTTGCTAAACGCAACTTAGATTTGCTTTCAGTTGATTTCGTTTCGACCAGTGCTATTTCTGTCTCTAAGTGAAATCTATATTCTATTGATGTTGCAGATAAGCTGTAAAATCATATTAATTATTATGTATACTCATAAATATATATATAGGGGGAATTTAACCTAATCCGCTAAACGAAAATTGATTATTGAAGAAACCAAGGGGAGCATAACACCACTCTTAGGCACTCTCTTATCCTTAAGCGTTTTCGAGTGATAGTAGGATAAAAGAAAATCAGTTTAAATACAAAATCTAGAAAAGCACCGATTTCTAAAACTTTTGGCAAATCTACGTACAAAAATAAGTATTTATTACGGAAGAAGGGATACAATTCGTTAAAGTGAAACTTTTTTCATCAAGATAGCGCACTACAAGCTTTGAAAGTTATCAAAATTGAATTGAAGCCAAAATCTAATATCTGCATTTTTAAAAGCCACCGTTTGAGCTACATTAAATCAAATCTACCAAAAACTTGTCCAGCCCACTCGCTTTCAAATGATACCACAGCAAATCGTATTGGGGTTTGAATTCGGCAGAAACCAAGACTTTTGATTGAAACATTGGAATTAGTGTTTGTAAAAAAGGAGACGAGTAAAAGTGTCAGTTTTTTTATGTAAAACTAGCTGCGTGGCCCGGCTCTGCCCGGTATACCTTGAGAACAAAATTTATGTCAAGTTAGGCGTGGCTATAAAAGACCCGATTAGATTAAAGTCGACATTTTGCGCAGTACGAAAAATGAATCAATCGCCAAAAAAGTTTAAAATCCCCGCTACAGGAAAAGCAAAAGCAAGAATTTAATTTGTTTATGTTCAAGAACAAAATGGCAACACCTTTTTGTTATCAATAATTTTTTTCACGCTATTTAAATTCTTTCACGCTCGTGCAGATGTGTTTATAAATCCAATTTAAAATGGATATTTCCAATATTTCAAATGCCCGTATCTTTTTTTTTGGGTGGAGATAGCGATTAGTGGTTTTGAAATCCTTCGGAAGGAAACTTCCCTAAAAAGTATTTTTTGCGTTCTTTCGAATGAGACCAAGATTGATAAGATCCAATAAGTATTTCGCTATATAGAGCCATTTTGAAGTCCTTTATTCGGGTGCCCAAGTATCTTCCTTTCAAATTTTGTTCAGATCCGACGTATACTGTGGATTTGTATAAGGTACACACAAATATATAAACATATATATTCTTTGTTTTATTTATGTGGATATTACTTCACTTTCTACTCCATTCTGTTTCTTAATAAAAAACGCACTTTTTATACATAATTAATATTAGAGAAATATTTTTTACGGGTTGTCTATGAAAACAGGTTATCTATGAGGCGGAAGTACGAGAAACTCGCGCCGCCATCTAGGATTCTAGGTGCGGTTTTTTTTTTCTGTTTTTGTTCAATATCTCAAAACATTTTACTTGCGAGTCCAACCATGTAATTACAAGTTGAAGAACATAAATTTTCCTTTAGAAAGATGTTTTTCATTTTATTGTAGCTGTTGGAGGTGCAAGGATATTTAAAATAAACATTTTTTTTTTTCAGGAACTGAATATTTATATTACTTCTCCCTCACCCCCCGTCTCTCTCTCTCTATATATATATATATATATATCTACGCGCGCGTGCGTGTGCGTGTGATGCGTGTGCGTGTGTGTGTGTGTGTGGCATTTTCCCATCGTTTCTAACAAAGTTAAGAGCTCCGTTAAGTGCTGCCGTATTACTGCTCTTATGAGATACATTTAGTAAGCAGTTAAAAACTTAAATCGCACCTTTTTTATCTGCTCATTAATCAAAATACCTTATCTATTGAACTGTTCAAATAAATGTATTTTTGTCATTCTTTTTAAGGGATAGATAATAGTTAGGAAAAAAAGACTCTTTTTTATTAACGAAATAGAATTTAATAAGCTGTTGTTCAATAAGTAACGCACAAGCATCTTTTTAGTAATTGCTGTTAAACGCTACGTTTCGTCAACATGTATATATAGAGACAAAACATAAGTAAAATTTATGCCACGATCGACGTCAAGGATAATTTTAATCACAGTTTATTTGAAAAATACATAAATAAATAAATAAAATTTTAAAAAAGGAAGAAATTTTAAAAAGAAAAAAATAAACAAATTATTCAAATTAAAATACGTTTTTCTTCTCAGTGACAGAGACCAAACATAACCCTCTTTAAATAGATTTCTCAACCTTCCGTCGGGACACATTATGAAAAACCACGGCGATTTGGAGGCTAGAAAACTGCACGAAAGAATAGAGACCATTTATTTTCAAACATTTTATTTACTTGATTGTTATGAAACAATAGCGCATCAATTTTTCTTTGCTTGTGTTTTTGGCTGATAGCTGCATTTTCTATTCACATATGCCAGGCAATGCAATGGCAAGGTCTGCATGACAAGGTTTATTATTTGAAGGACTTCCCGGTTTTATGCTTTATTTCGTTTTTTGCAGTAACAATAAATTAGTTTTGCCAAGAGCTGCAGAGCATTTTGATTGTTAGAGTTAAAGTAAACGTAAGATTAATGTGCTGATAAAAACATACTATCAAATTTAAAATAGGAATTTGTGACTTCTTAGCAATGTTTTTAATGATAAGTTTGTACTTGAAAAGCAGACATTTCCGTTAACTGATATTTCATTTTAAAATACAGGGGTGGACCTCGAATGATGCCTCGCTTTGAGGAGGGAGGGCTTTTCGTGAAATTATGACAGCTCGCTACACGGGAGAGGGTGCGGGTAAAAAAATGGTGGTATTGCATATTTTTAAGGTAGGTTGCAAAAAATAATTGATATTCCATGGGGGCATGTTGGGTTGTTATGAACATTCCAACGTATAAAACAGTGAGTAACAGCCCCTAAGCAAGGGCTAAGGTAGGAACATGCAATACACCGCCAACTCGGCTATGTCGATCCATGGACTGCACTTTCGTGCTTATTATGCACTCATCAGCATGGAACACGAAAGTAGCCGAGTTGGAGGCAAAAATCCTCTCATAAAGCTACTTTCTTATTCCATGTTGATGAGTGCATAATAAGTTCGAAACTGCAGTCCATAGATCGAAATAGCCGAGTTGGCGGTGTATTGCATATTCCAACGTATCTTTCAGAGGCCTCCAACTCTTGGTCTTTTGACAATAACACAGGCAAACAAAAAAAACCTTTTTGAAAACTTTTTTAATTTTAATAGCTGATCTTGATAGATTTTTATGTGCTGAATCCAAATCTGCTTGTAGTTTTTATGTATCACCCTTAGTTTCCAAGCAAAATGTATTTTATTATATAGTCTAATACCCATTTACAGTATATAGGGAAATCAATGAAACACTGTAGAATCGTAAAAATGGTTTGTATTTACAGTAAAATACTTGGAATAGTAATTTTATGTGATGATACAAGGTTCACTTGTCAACTGGAATTGCTTTATATTTTCTTTCCCTTTTTTCCTTGAAGCTTCTTGTGTAGCTTTTCCTGCGATGAATAGCTTGCTGAACTTCCCGGTGAAGTGACCAACAGTAATCCCCATCATGTTGTAGCATGTGTTTCAGCAGTGCTGCCAACATCATCTTTGTTCATTAGACCTATTTTTTCATGTTATCTTAACTATGAAAAAGCTGTTAAATTCTAAAAATGTTTCTTTATTTCATGAATGTAACTATAAAATGTGAATAAATGGTGGGTGATACAACTTTTTAAGCATCATATTTGGATTCAGCAACCTAAACAACATAAGAATAAGGTATTTTCATTAAAAAAGTTTTTTCATCGTTGGCCTGTGTAATCTAGCATACCGTAACATAATAGGAGATAAAAAGAACCTTTAAGATTAAAATCTTTAAACATGAATTTCCATACAAATATTTAGATTATTTTTTTAAATATAATATTTAATTCTTAATTTAGGTACTTCTTAATTAGGTCTTAAAGTGGAGACGTTAGAGAAATTCCATTTTAATGAAAATCATGAATTACTGCACAGAACAGCCTGCAAAGACTCCAAATATGCTAGATCCTTGTTTTATTTCACGATTTTTATGAAGAACGTGGTCTTTATTTCTATATAATGCTGTTAGGTTTTGAAGACTTTCAGATTTTTTTTAAAAAAATGATAGTACTTTCTCCGCAACGGACGTATAAGATACGTGAGTTATGGAGGTAAAAAACATCAGATAAATACTGATTCTGGAAACTTTCAAAATTTAACTGTACGAGTATTTTATATAGAGTAAATGTTCTACATAAAATTCTTACAACTAAACAAGGATGTATTACATTCGAAGTCTTTGCAGGCTGTTGTGTGCAGTAATTCATGCTTTTTATTAAAATGGAATCTCCCTAACGTCTCCACTTTAAGACCATTAACTTCATTTAAGAAAAGCCTCAAAAATCTTTCACGCTCCCGCATTAAGAAAAACACATCATTAGATTCAGTATTCAATTTTTGTATTTGAATACACATTTTTAGATTTTAATCTTAAAATAATCTTATTATGTTACCAGAATAATGAGAATTTGTACTAAATTTTGTTAATACTCAAATAGTAAACGCCTATATTCCTAACTAAAAGAACTTTTTTATTTAATTTTCCGTAATTTCATGTATTTTCCGGAAAATATTTACGAAACGGCCTCTTAAAGCAGAAAAAGGGTCTTTTTATTTGGTTTTTGTAACGTCTCGAGACCTAATTAAAACGTTACTTAAGAAATAATCTTTAGATACTTCGAGAAGAATACTAAGAGAAAAATGTTATGAAACCTTCTCGCTCAAATGCAAATTTCGTTAATGATAGCATTTCAGGAAAATGTAATCTCAGTAAAAGAGTATAATTTTGAGGGATAAGTAAGTCTACAAGGACACAAAAACTGCTCAGTTATATTTTTATTTAGAAAAATATTTGTATCCACACAAACTTCCAACATCAAAAAGAAAACATAAGCAGAGAAGTTTTCTTTCAAAGACATTTTAATTTTCATTCTCAATTTGCTTCAGACGTTTTACTTTGAACAGCAATTTATCACTGTTAGAAATAAACTTTGCAGGTACTGAGATTTGCCCAATGCCTAGGCCAATGCTTCTGTGCACGTAATGAAATGTTAAGCATCACAAAGTACAAGATAAAACTGAACAGCATTTATTGAACACAACAAAAACTGGGGTTACACACGAGTGATTTGATCAGATCTGAGCCGCTACTTACAAAAATATTGATAGCTATAAATACAGAAAAAAGAACTGTTGCCACTTTAAAAGTCCAATTTACAAACGTTGATATGCAAATTAGAATGAACATGTTAACACTTTTTACAAAGCTCTGTACAAACAAAACAAACAAATACTAAATAATTTCAAAAACTTATTTCAACAGTCACAGTTGATGTTGATGTTCCTTTTTCGGACGGTGGAAAAAAACGAAGATAATTTTATCTTAGTGATGAATGACCCAAATGTTGTCACTCTTTGAGGGGTTGAAGTGGGTTAGTGAAATTCTGACAGTTTGTGACAACGAAAGAGAGGGTAACAAGAAGTGTGACATTCTCGGTATACGTACAAAATGTCACGGCCGAAATGTCGGGGGCCAAAATGTCGCCGGCCAAAATGTCGCGGACAAAAATGTCGCCGGTCCAAAATGTAGCGAGTAAAAATGTCGCCGGTCAAAAATGTCGCAGGTCCAAAATGTCGCAGGTTCAAAATGTCGCAGGTTCAAAATGTCGCCGGGCAAAAATGTCGCAGGTCCAAAATGTCGTGGGTCCAAAACGTCGCCGGCCCAAAATGTTGCAGGTCCAAAATGTCGCCGGTCAAAAATGTCGCGGGCCAAAATGTCGCCAGTCCAAATGTCGTCAGACAAAAATGTAGAAGGTCCGATATTGATACACTTTGTCCCAAAAATTGTAACATACGAAAATGCTTTTTATCACCAAATTAGCAAAATATCGTTAATTGCTGTTGATAAACGTGTGCGTTAACGATACCATGGACTAAAATTTTTGAAAAATACTATAAAAAAATTACCCTTTCGGCTTGTAACTATTTCGAGAGTTTTCCAAGAAACAAACAGTTTTCAAAATACGTTATTTATGAACAATAGCTTATTTCACAATGACTCGCTATCTAACAACTTAAAAACGAATAGATTAGCAGCCCAAGACAAGTTTAATTGATATCGAAAAGAAAATTTATGTGTTAAAAAAGAAGAAGTTGAAGAACAATGAAATAAATAAGACAGATATACAATGTTTGAAACTTGGCTTTTGTTAAAATTTCTTACGTGATGGAAAGCAAGTCTATATTATTTAACAATAGAGGTGTTTTTATTTTCTTCTACATATAATGTGTAAGAGAAAGTATTGGATCAGTGAAAAATTTTCAATTTGGAAGAATTTACACGTTCTGACGTGTGCTGAATTCAATTTTACCGTTTTTTTTTTTTTTTTGGAAAATTTGTAAGTGTGTATCTGCGTGACCCATTTTTTGGGGGCGACTCTACCTCAAAACTTACTGCATGAATTATAATGAAATTTGGTACATACATGTACTAATATGTGATTCAGTGTTGATAGGTTTTTGCGCTAGTTCTTCCAAGGGAGTTTTTACATACAAGAGTGTTATGCAACGTTTTCAGCACAGCTTGATTACTATGTCTAAAGAAGGTTCAGGCGAAATCAAAAAAATTGGCCCATAGGAAGCGTTCAGACGATACGCAACAGCATCGAGGAAGCAAAGCAATTGAACTCTTTATATTTCATTATGTGAGTGATGTTTATCAAGAAGTAATGCAAGTATTCAGACAACATTTTGGTTGTAGAATGGTCATAAAGGGCAAGATGCTTATTCATTTCAGGCGTTAATCAGCTTAGACGTGGCACTGTACCTTCGTTACAATCATTATTTAAATGTGGAGTTGAATATGATACCATTTTTCCTCTTGACATTTTACATCCCTTCCACCACCCAGTTGTTACAAATAAAGCAATAATTCCATGAAAGAGCGTGGCCTGTTCTGTTCTCCAATGCGTCCCTAGTTTGATTTCAAACGTCTCCAACCTACTGTTAAAGAAAATGTTCTAGAAGAAAACTGCCGGCTGCGTGGTGATTAAACGGTATTCCGTTTTTGCAAAAGGGGGAAAAAAAGCCTTTGCAGCAAATTTATTTATCTAATTTCTTTGTATAATAAAAAAAAAGAGGTACTCTAAATATAGTTTTAAAAAACTAAAAAATACGCTTTGAGAGTTAATCAAATTCAAAAGAAGATTTTTAAAACTGTTGAAGATCCGCTAAGTTTGCTTGCACTTATAATATGCATTTTGTGGACGACCGATGCCCAACTCAGAATTAATGGCCAATGCACTTATTATACATCAACATGCAATATAGTTTAGCCTTTAGTATTAATAATGGTAGTATTAATATATACTACTTTTACGTTTGTAAAGAACGTGAATTTTATCTTTTATTCAGAGTTACATGCATACAAACAAACTCACACGTGAAATTAATAGAAGCGGATTAAAAAGGAAGAAATTTAGCGTACCTGGGCCCTAAGTACAGCCCTGATAAACTATGGCATTATTTTGGTACTTAAATAATTTAAGCGTTGGAAGAAATCAATTTAGGTACATTTTTGTTAATAAATTAAGCTAATTTTGTAAACTGCTACGTTTAAAAAAAGTTACTAAACAGGTGCGTTTATCATATCGTGATAAGCTTATTAGTAAAATTGAGCTACATAATTAAGCTGCATTGAATTTGTGAATTACTGGCTACATTAAATCTGTACTATGCACTTAGCGTCATTTTGGAACGGCCTATTTCGGACTGGTGACATTTTGGATCGGCGACATTTCGGATGGCGACATTTTAGACCGGCGACATTTTGGACCGGCGACATTTTGGACCGGCGACATTTTGGACCGACGACATTTTGGGCAGGCGACCTTTTTGACCGGCGTCATTTTGGGCACGCGACATTTTAGACCGGCGACATTTTGGCCCGCGACATTTCGACCGCGACATTTTGACCCCAAACCGACATTCTCATTGTTATGAAAAATAGCTTGAAATGTATCAAGGGGGCTTGGTGAAGTGTGACATTTCGTGATTTTTTTTTTTTTTTTGGGGGGGGGGGGAATGTCATAATGTTTTCCAACCTCCTACAAGATATAATTAACTTCATTCTTTCTTCTTTTTTGCACTTTTTCTGCAACTATTTTCATTTTTATGTTTAACTATTTTAATTTAATCAATAGATAATTATTAATGTTATTATTGCAAAAACGCACATTACCTGAATTATGTAACAATATTAAAGTTTGGAAACTAATAAAATATTACAAGAAATAAGAATTACTGCTACCTGATGTTATAAAAACTGAAATAGCAGTTTTAGGACGCTAGAATTCTATATTTACATTTGTGGCAAGAGAGCACAAATGTCTTTCCGCGTAAACAAGAAAACAGGTTGGATCTAGGTCAAATGTTGGCAAATTCTTGAAAAAGCTAGAAACCTGACAAGAAAAAAAAAAAAAAAAACCACTAGTTTTTTTTTTTTTTTTTAACTTATAGCCTTTTGGCATTTTACAACGCACAAGGTTTTATCTTGTCAAAGTTTTTGAATTGTATTAAAAATTTTTAAAATTTCCTTTTTTTTTCAAACCTGCAGTTTGTAGTAGCAAGAAACTAAGAGTACTGCATTAGGTAATAATTAGTCTACAGTATCTTAGCAGTACTGTATTTTTTAAAAATAAATGGCGTAGATTATATCAGTTAACTGAAAATCACAGGAATGCAAATGTGTCAAATTTGGCTACTGTTGTGTAATAGGATAAGTCCTGAATTCGATCCCAGCCGATCGAAGATCCACCGCGTTCACTTTTAAAGACTGGGCATGTTAAATATGTTCTAAGCCACGAAGTCCTCCACATAACTATTCTAAATCAATACGTCTGGGGGGAGGGGGGACTAGAGATTGCTCGGTTACTACTACTACACTGAGAACCATTCATTTTGTGGCCTGCTAGCTAAAAGTCAATTCTGCAAGACTAGTGTGTGCTGAATACTAGAAAATTATTAGATTTGTCAAATTGGCTCTAATTTTTGAGATAAAGGCAATTAGCTCTTTCACTAAAAAAGACCTTAATAAAAATACTAATATGTATTGAACAAGTACTTTTATTAAGATCCTTTATAGGAACGTTATGAAAACAAAAAATATATATGCTGTTCTGCAAATAATTAAAATAAAAAATACAAAAAACTTTCTGTGAGCTTTTTTTGTTATGGTTTTGCTCAGGACAATCCCTCATTAAAGTTCAGCAGTAGTATGCTATCATGAGGCGATCCCACTGACCTTGGTATATTTCTTCCATTATCCTGATGTTCTGGTGGAACCTTTCTAATTATTCCTCCCTGTAATCGCCCAGATTATCCAGGAATCTGCCCAAATAGCATGCGAAAATTGCAATTTTTGATGCTCAGAGAAGCTCCTTGTGTGTGAAAGTTTGGAATCATTTTAGCAATTAATTCTGAATATTACGGTGCTTCATTATACCCCAAAACAATGTTTGACAACAAAAACAGAGCTTAGTTATGCTTCAGATTCAATTTGTGTTGTATTTTTTATTTTAATTATTCAACAAAAACAGAGCTTAGTTATGCTTCAGATTCAATTTGTGTCACATTGTTTACAAGTACAGTGCCCTTCATAAGAGTACGAATGAGCGGTATTTCGAAGATACCTGCTTTTAACCCTTTAACTGTCAAGTTATTTTGATTTTTAATTTTTTTCCAAGCACAAACCCGAGAAACAGTCGGGTTTGACAAAGAAATGAAGCCGAAATAAACGCTCCCGATTTATATTCGGGTATAACAATACGATGACTCAAAAAAAAAAAAAAAAAAAATACCCCGAGTAATACTCGGGGGTGACATTTTCGAAAACCAGCTGTGTCCGAGACTATCTCGGGCATGACAGTTAAGGGGTTAATTCTTCCATACTCATAGGAATTTTTTGACACAAATACTAAAAACCACCACCTGTCTTATCAAGGGCTTTGATGAACTGTTTCATTACCCCGCCGAGCTTGGTGTGAAATGGTTTAAGAAGGATATTCTTTCGGCTCATGAGTGGTTTATGAGTCACGCCTGCTTTTCCTACCTCCATGATTTTTAAATTTAAACCTGGGTGCCTTTTTTTTTCATTTACCACCCCCCCCTCAAAAAAAAACTTGAAGGGGTATTCAAATATCTCTCCAATCTTTTGTTAATAGTTTCATACTCTTCCATTAAAGGTCCGAACGGTACCTCACTTGGTGCATTTTTTTTTCCTATTTTTCTTATTTATTGCTATTGAAAACTAAATGTTTTGCTGCGGGCGATATTCAACAACTTCAACTCTTAAAGACTAGGCTAGTCATATATTTCTGTATCTCGCCAACATCTTGAAACATTTTTTCGATGGTCGCCAAGGCAGACCGTAAAAAATTGCAAAATCAAGTGACCGACAGACGACCCTTTAACCCTTTAAGTGGTCAATTATTTTACCAGAAATGCTTCCAAAAAAGGCATATTTTTTATTGCATATAGTTAAGTACCATACTTAACAGAATAAGAATATTAGGAATTTTTTAATTTTTTTCTTTCGTTTTTAATGCTTCTCCGTTTTTACGGTAGACAACATATGAGTTCCACACAGCAATGTCGAAAATATGGAAAAAAAAAACTTTCTGTAACCTTTTTTGGACGAAAAGCATTCCATTTAGATGGACAAGCCACACTATCTGTTGAAAAATAATACTACTTAAGAGTCTCTTTCAATAACGAAAAATTCGAGCAAACCAGAAAAGGAAGTCAGAAAATATCGATGCCCGTACGCCGTACGGGCAAACCAGATGAGGCCAATTTCGGGCAGCACGTACGCGATACGGGCAAACTGCTTAAAGTGTTAACCAAAAAGTACCACAGTTACACGTATCAATAAAACTGTTATGTTGTATTAAATATCAGTTTTTAATGACATTAAAAAGCTCTGAAAATGAAATTGTGCTGAAGATTTTTTTTTCTCTGAATAAACTAATCGAAATAGATTACTCTGAAAAGGCTCTGACATTTTTTTTTTTTGACTTAAAAACTAATTTTAGCGCACTTATCAAAAACGGAATCCTTAAAGACTTTTAAGGTTCTACGTGGACTATTTCAAAGCTGAGAACAGTAAAAATTAATAATCAGGACATTTAGAAGCATCATGCAACTAAGCATCAAAGCGGCGCCTCAAATAATGATGCTGCATCCTTTCGGATCATTTCCCAAGTCATTAGCATTGCTTCTCTAATGATTCACGCAATTATCTGTTTTCGGCTTTAATAGGTAAACACGAAATAATAACTGTTAAGTTGTGAAAGTGTCTGTTGTGCTAACCATATGAAATGACATTTTGACTCAGTTTCGAAAATTAAAAAATTGGTTATATTACTATAAGTTGTAAAAATTGGTTTTAAATTTCAGTTTTATGTTTAAAAGTTATGCTGATGATCACCTATGAAATTCGATTTAGTGGTAAAGTTTAAGGATATTGCTGAAATATTTAATAAACGTTGAACATAGAGTTTAAGCTCGTCATTATTTAATTCACTGGTAACAAGTTTTTCCAGACACTATTATTTTAGAATTTTAGTGATAGGAATATTCAAACTTTAATGTCTTATCTAATTTAGATGGAGCTTTATGCACGTTAGAAAGGAAAATACATCTGGGAGGAAAAAAAATGTATTGACCATTTTTTCTCTCGTTTTTTTTTTAATATTTTTTTTCACTGAAAAAAAAAATGGTTGAGCTTTGCAATCGCTTTAAAACTTTACTAACCTTAAAGAATTTTGTATAAAGACAAAGCAACTGAAAATATTGATTCAAAGTAACAAAGTTTTGCTCACATAATATCTATAACATAGCACCTTTTCCGCTTCATTGAAAATTTGATTTTAAAAAGTTTTAAAAAAATATATACCTTAATGATTTGGCAAAGTTTTTTGAATTCTTGTTGTTGACCGTTGAGAGAAAGTTGGGCTTTACGCTATGTTCTCATATTCTACGGACTCGTTGCTTTGAAATTGTTTTTATCTTTATCAGAAACACAAAATGCATAGAATACAATAACGACAATTTTCGCCAATTTCAACTAACGATCTCTGATTTAAAAAAAAGAAAGAAGAAATAAAAAAAAGATTATATTTTTGTCGAAAAATTCCACCTAACTTTAATTGCTGATTTTTTTTTTTTTTTTTTTGAGTACAATTTAAATCATTAATACACATTTTTGAGCATATAGTTAAGAGAGCGATTTATTTACTCGTCCTGTTTCACTTAATTACTATTTGCAGGCGTAAAAAGCCTCCATGCTTAAAATACGGGTAACTGAAGCATTTCACCGAAACCTTGCTAAATGAGGACAGCAAAATAAATAACTACAGTAATTGTATGTAATTGGTATCTATGTTATGCTGGCATTTACATATCAGATACATTTATCAGAAAATGTTGCAATGGATTGAAAATCTATTTGTGTAGTCAGGATTCAATTTTCTTATTGGCAATCCGGTACATGAAAATTTATGGTTTCACTCTTAATGTATAGTTGAGACTGGGTATAGTTGATTTTATAGTCTTTTTAATGGAGCTTATAAATTTTACTTGAATAAATAGGACTAAATACTCTGACTTTACGCATTTAGAACTGCTTCTTGATCATCAAATGCAAAAATTTACCATTTATTTGTGGCAATAAAATATTTTGAAAAAAAAAAAAATCGATATAGGTAAAAGGATCGTGTTTCCTCTATACACAGAGAGACTTGCTCTCTGTCCTCATAGGACTTCATCCTTCGGAAAAAAAAGTGTGCGTATAAGTGTTTTAAACAAAAGTCAAGCATTTATCATTGCGAATCGGTTATTACGCATTAAAATAAAAGAACACAATGTTCATGTCGAAAAAAACAAGAAGTTCTGTCAAGAACTAAACGAGCCTACTTTCCCGTACATCGACATCGGCATTGTAGCATCTGATCAATATTCTCTTGATTATCTGAAATTAAAAATTATGTCAAACATATCTTTATAGCACTTAAAGCTGATTTCTGAAAGCAAAATATACCCCTCTCATCAGATAAAATAGACACGTAAAAAGTAAATAAACGAGTCAATAAAGTTTTGTCGCACCTTTTAAAGAATGTAACTGTTATAGTTCTTTCGTAGAAAAATTCCACAATCGTTTTCAAAAGAAAAAAAAATAAATAAAATAAAAGTACAAAGAACTTCAAAACACATTTTATCAAAGAAAGAAAAAAAACTCGTTCGTTAATAAAATGTCTTGAATTTCATTTTTAATCAGTTGCCAGTTGTTAAATATAAATAAGGAATAAAATGCTCTCGTGAATGAAAAATTTTTGTTAACAAAAAAAATCGTCTGATAAAAAAAAATAATAATAAATTAAACAAAACAAATAAATAAATAAGCAAAAAATCGTCTGCCCAGTCCGTCATTTTTTCTGAGCCTGCATTTCCGCCATGTTTGCGGAGTCGGAGTCGGAATCAGAGTCCTCACAGAAGATTATTCAGAAAAGTACTTTACAATACATTATTTATCAAAACCATTTTCTTACAAAGTTAGTTTGAAGGAAATCCGCCTTGAAGTTCAGAATCAACATTCAATTTAAATTTCTCCGTAGGCGCTCATGTTAAAAATTTTTCTGAACGGTTCATCATTGAACGAAAAATGGTTCAAATTGAAAAGTGAAATATAGAAATGAGCCTCTCCGAGATCTTTCGAACAAAAAAAAGTTTATTCAATTCGGACGGTTCACTTAAAAGTTATTAGGTGGGGAAAGGTTGTTTGAACGGTTCAATGTTGAACGAAAAAAATGTTCAAATTGAAAATTTAAATACGGTAATGAAGCATCCTTGCCGAGATCTTTTGAACAAAAAAAAGTTTGTTTAAATCGGACTGTTCATTCAAAAGTTATTAGGTGTGAGAGCTTGTTTGAACGGTTCAATGTTGAACGAAAAATTGTTCAAATCGGAAATTTAAAAACGGGGATGAAGTATCCTTGCCGAGATCTTTCGAACAAAAAAAAGTTTGTTTAAATCGGACGGTTCACTCAAAAGTTATTAGGGGTGAGAGCTTGTTTGAACGGTTCAATGTTGAACGAAAAATTGTTCAAATCGGAAATTTAAAAACGGGAATGAAGTATTCTTGATAAGATCTTTCGAACAAAAAAAAGTTCATTCAATTCGGACGGTTCACTTAAAAGTTATTAGGTGGGGAAAGGTTGCTTGAACTGTTCAATGTTGAACGAAAAATTGTTCAAATCGGAAATGTAACTACGGGAATGAAGTATACTTGAAAAGATCTTTCGAGCAAAAAAAAGTTTGTTCAAATCGGACTGTTCATTCAAAAGTTAGTATCGCGAGGCAGGTTGTTTGAACGGTTCAAAGTTGAACCAAAAATTGTTCAAATCGAAAAATCAAATATGGGAATGAGCTGTACTCGCCGAGATCTTTCCAACAAAAAAAAGTTTGTCCAAATCGGAATGTTCATTCAAAAGTTATTAGGGGGGGACAGACAGACCGACCGACAGACCGACCGACCGACCGACACACAAATTCCCCATCTCAATACCCTACTTTCAAATTTTTAATTTTTCGATATTTATTTCATTTTTTTGTTTCTTTTTGACTTTTTTTTACTTGGCGATATTTTTTGAACTTGGCGATATTTTTTGGACTTGGCGACATTTTTTAGATGCATTAAGCCAATTTTAATGCTTTTTTTCGTCTCTTTTATTTTTAATGGGAAAGTAGGCTAAAAACATACGCATTGCTTTTTAAACAAAATTCAACAAACAAAATCAACTGTGTTGTAGAAAATATCTGACGCAGTAAACAGAAAC